>CM077652.1:5388408-5468408 GCA_039707465.1 Rhabdophis nuchalis
GGGGTGGGTTTCAAATTTTTTAGAACCTACTCTGTAGGTGTGGCCTATTTTGTGGGCGTGGCTTGGCAGTCATGTGACAGGGTGGGAGTGGCCACCTTTTAAAATGGTGAAACTCATTTAACAACGCTCTTGCTTAGCAACCAAAATTTTGGACTTAATTGTGATGATACATTCTTTCTTTCTTTCTTTCTTTCTTTCTTTCTTTCTTTCTTTCTTTCTTTCTTTCTTTCTTTCTTTCTTTCTTTCTTTCTTTCTTTCTTTCTTTCTTTCTTTCTTTCTTTCTTTCTTTCTTTCTTTCTTTCTTTCTTTCTTTCTTTCTTTCTTCCTTCCTTCCTTCCTTCCTTCCTTCCTTTCTTTCTTTCTTTCTTTCTTTCTTCTTTCCTTTCTTCCTTCCTTTTTCCTTCCTTTCCTTTCCTTCCCGTTGGGTCACTGGCAGCGGCGGGCCAGATTTACTTCCAGGTATGCCGGTGGAACCCCCTCTCACCGGTTCTCTAAATTTCACCAACCGGCTCTCGCGAGTAGGTGGGAGCCTGCAGAAACCCACCCCTGGTGGCCTCCCCAGGTTGGGGGTGCAGCAGGGGATGCCAACGGCCCCCCTCTTGAGAAAATATCCCCTGGAGGGAGCCCTGAGGGTAGAACAAGAAGCAATGGGTGGAAACTAATCAAAGAGAGAAGCAACTTAAATTTAATTTAATTTGTTTTAACGATATTTATTGTATTGTCTATTATTTATTGGTTTTCATTTCCTGTGCACCGCCCTGGGTCCATCTCGATGGAGAAGGCGCGGAATATAAATCGAAAGAAATGAAATGAAAATGAAACGAGGAGAAATTTCCTGACAGTTAGGACAGTTAGTCAGTGGAACAGTGGAAGTTGTGAAGGCCCCAACACTGGAAGTCTTTAAGAGGATGTTGGATAAACATTTGTCTGAAACGGCATAGGGCTTCCTGCCTAGGCAGGGGGTTGGACTAGATGACCTCCAAGGTCCCTTCCAACTCTGCCATTGTACTTGTATTATATTGAGGGCAGGGCTCCTCTTTGGGCTCTTTTGAGAGGGAGGGAGGATGCCCCCCCAGGCAAATAGACGCAACACACAACACACAACCGCACAGCGCTTGGCTGTCCACATTCTCTTATCTCCGAAAGGGGCTAAAAGGAGGAAGGCCAGTGGGCGGAAAGGGAAAGGGAAGTGGCCGAGCGCAGGAGAACGTCTCTCTCGGGCCCTAGAAGTGGAACCAGGAGTGGGACGTTCTCTCTTCTGGGCGGAATCTCTTGCCATTGGAGCCCCCCGGTTTTGAGATCGGAGCATAAAGAGCCCCCTTTCCCCCTTTCCCTTGGCTGTGGGGGTCTTTTTCACCCAGAGGTTGGGGGGGGGTCTCATTAGCAGAAGGCATGGGGGAGACCCCTCAAGCTGAGACCCCTTGAGACAATTGGATTAGAGTAATAGAGTTGGGAGGGACCTTGTAGGTCATCTAGTCCAACCCCCTGCCCAAGCAGGAGACCCTGCACCATTTCTGACAGAGGGCAGCCCAGTCTCTTCTTGAAAGGCTCCAGGGAGCCACGACTTCTGAAGGCAACTTCTGTTCCATGGGTGGATTGCTCTCCCTGTGAGGAAATTCCTCCTTACTTCCAGGTTGAATCTCTCCTTGTTCTGTTTCCATCCTTTATTCCTTGTCTGGCCTTCGGGTGCTTTGGAGAATAGCTTGACCCCCTTCCTCCTCTCTGGAGCAGCCCCTCAAATATTGGAAGGCTGCTATCCTGTCTCCCCTGGTCCTTCTCTTCCTTAGATAGCCATGTCCAGTTCCTGCAACCGTCCATCGTATGTTTGAGCCTCCAGTCCACTCATCATCCTGGTTGCTCTTCTCTGCACTCTTCCTACAATCTCAACCTCTTTTTTATAGTGTGGTGACCAAAACTGGATGCAGGACTCTAGGTGTGGCCTTACTAAGGTTTTATAGAGTGGTATTAATACCTCCCCTGATCTTGATTGTATCCCCCTGTTAATAAAATATAGAATTGCATTGGCCTTTTTGGCTGCCGCTGCACACGGTTGGCTCCTATTTAGCTGGTTGTCCACTAAGACTCCAAGATCCCTCTCACAGTCACTGCTATGAAGCCTAGTTTCCCCCAGTCCATAGGTGTCCCTTGGGTTTTTCTCACGTAAGGGTAGGACTTTATTTTTCTCTCCATTGACTTTCATTTTGTTAGCTGGGGCCCAGGGTTCAAGACTCTCAGGATCCACCTGGACCTTCAGCCTGTCTTCTAGGGCAGGGGTCTCCAACCTTTGCAACTTTAAGTCTGAAGGACTTCAGCTCCCAGACTTCTCCAGCCAGCAAAGCTGTCAGTGTCAGGGCCTGGGCCAGGGGTCTCCAACCTTTGCAACTTTAAGTCTGAAGGACTTCAGCTCCCAGACTTCTCCAGCCAGCAAAGCTGTCAGTGTCAGGGCCTGGGCCAGGGGTCTCCAACCTTTGCAACCTTAAGTCTGAAGGACTTCAGCTCCCAGAATTCTCCAGCCAGCAAAGCTGTCAGTGTCAGGGCCTGGGCCAGGGGTCTCCAACCTTTGCAACTTTAAGTCTGAAGGACTTCAGCTCCCAGACTTCTCCAGCCAGCAAAGCTGTCAGTGTCAGGGCCTGGGCCAGGGGTCTCCAACCTTTGCAACCTTAAGTCTGAAGGACTTCAGCTCCCAGAATTCTCCAGCCAGCAAAGCTGTCAGTGTTAGGGCCTGGGCCAGGGGTCTCCAACCTTTGCAACTTTAAATCTGAAGGACTTCAGCTCCCAGAATTCTCCAGCCAGCAAAGCTGTCAGTGTCAGGGCCTGGGCCAAGGGTCTCCAACCTTTGCAACTTTAAGTCTGAAGGACTTCAGCTCCCAGAATTCTCCAGCCAGCAAAGCTGTCAGTGTCAGGGCCTGGGCCAAGGGTCTCCAACCTTTGCAACTTTAAGTCTGAAGGACTTCAGCTCCCAGACTTCTCCAGCCAGCAAAGCTGTCAGTGTCAGGGCCTGGGCCAGGGGTCTCCAACCTTTGCAACTTTAAGTCTGAAGGACCTCAGCTCCCAGACTTCTCCAGCCAGCAAAGCTGTCAGTGTCAGGGCCTGGGCCAGGGATCTCCAACCTTTGCAACTTTAAGTCTGAAGGACTACAGCTTCCAGAATTCTCCAGCCAGCAAAGCTGTCAGTGTCAGGGCCTGGGCCAGGGGTCTCCAACCTTTGCAACTTTAAGTCTGAAGGACTTCAGCTCCCAGACTTCTCCAGCCCGCAAAGCTGTCAGTGTCAGGGCCTGGGCCAGGGGTCTCCAACCTTTGCAACTTTAAGTCTGAAGGACTTCAGCTCCCAGACTTCTCCAGCCAGCAAAGCTGTCAGTGTCAGGGCCTGGGCCAGGGGTCTCCAACCTTTGCAACTTTAAGTCTGAAGGACTTCAGCTCCCAGACTTCTCCAGCCCGCAAAGCTGTCAGTGTCAGGGCCTGGGCCAGGGGTCTCCAACCTTTGCAACTTTAAGTCTGAAGGACTTCAGCTCCCAGACTTCTCCAGCCAGCAAAGCTGTCAGTGTCAGGGCCTGGGCCAGGGGTCTCCAACCTTTGCAACTTTAAGTCTGAAGGACTTCAGCTCCCAGACTTCTCCAGCCAGCAAAGCTGTCAGTGTCAGGGCCTGGGCCAGGGGTCTCCAACCTTTGCAACTTTAAGTCTGAAGGACTTCAGCTCTCAGACTTCTCCAGCCAGCAAAGCTGTCAGTGTCAGGGCCTGGGCCAGGGGTCTCCAACCTTTGCAACTTTAAGTCTGAAGGACTTCAGCTCCCAGACTTCTCCAGCCAGCAAAGCTGTCAGTGTCAGGGCCTGGGCCAGGGGTCTCCAACCTTTGCAACTTTAAGTCTGAAGGACTTCAGCTCCCAGAATTTTCCAGCCAGCTTTGCTGAAGTCCTTCAGACTTAAAGTTGCAAAGGTTGGAGGCCCCTGTTCTAGGGTGTTCTAGGGAGGAAAAGGTGGTTCTGGGTTTTTAGCATGGGGGAACCCCCAGATGCAGCCTGGGGTGCCAGAGAACTTTTAGCACCCCTTGGTTGGACACAGGGCAGGTCCGGGGGTTTGGATAGGGCTTGTCTCCGGCCAGGAGAGCCTCTTTCTCCCCTTTCTCCTGACCCCCCCAAGCCCCCTCTTCCGGCTGCCTCTGCCCACCCACCCACCTGCTCACCTGGGTGCCTTGAAGGCTGGGGCTCTATTGCCTTCTCCCTGTGGGGGTCTTGCAGAGAAAGTCCCTTTGTGTTGTGGGGGGGGGGGGGGAAGCACCCTCCCCCCCCTCCCCCCGCCCCTTGCTGAAAATAGCCACCCTTGCAGCACAGAGGCCTGTTCTAGGGAAGGGGCTGAGGCTTCTGGGGTGGGAGGGGTCCCAGGGAGGGGGCAGGTCGAGAGCCTCCTACCTTTCTGGCTCTGGGTTTTGCAGAAGAGGCGGGGGTGAGTCGGTGGAGGAGATGAGTCAGTACTCTCGCCCTGGTCATTGAGGGCATGGATGGGTCACCAGGAGGTGAGCACACAGCTCGGGCATCCCTTTTGGGGCGATCACGATGGTGACGGGGATGAGAATATGTTGGAGAGTGCTGCGGATGGGGGGTGGTGGTGCCCCAGAGGAAAGCAGTGCCCAGGAATGGGTGGGAGGGATTGGCAACAGGCTGGGGGGGGCTCCCTGTGGGGGCAGGCTGGCCTTGGCACTTCCTCCCTCACCTCTGCTTAACAGGTTGGCCCCCTTGCCGGTGGCTCTGAAGCCATAAGTGGCCTACTGGGGGCAGTCAGAGCAAAGCCCTCCCAAAGTAACCCCTGAACCCCCAAATTCTTGACCATATGTTTGCATGCTTGTGGATGTGCGAGGCCCAGAAGCCTCAGCGGCCTGAAGGCTCTTCCCAGGATTGCTGAGTCCAAAGGATGCGCCCCATGAGTGCCCATGGAGGAAGGGTCCAGGACAGGGGTCTCTGGCCTTGGCAACTTTAAGCCTGGTGGACTTCAGCTCCCAGAATGGGGAATTGTGGGAGTTGAAGTTCGCCAGGCTTAAAAGTTGCCAAGGTTGGAGACCCCTGGTCTAGGACCACTCGCTGTGGGACAAGAGTTAACTCGAGGAAAGGGTGGAATAGAAGCATGAAAGAAAGGATGAAGTGAAATATGAGTGCTACAAATTAGAATTTTAAAAAGTATTTTAAATAATTACATTGAATTGTCCCATAGAAAGTCGACCGTGGCAAGCTGCCCCTTTCGGTCAAGGAAGATGTGGGGCAGGGCCGAAGAGAGTAGTCTTGGCAGTTTGCAAAGGCTGAGGGCAGCGAAGCTCCAGGGGAGATGCACAGCCCCCTCCCTGCTGGCTTAGTGCCCCCTCCCCAAAGCAGGAGGGCCCAGCAGCCCCCTGGCAGCTGGAAGCCCCCTTGGATCACAGCCAGTGGTTTCCAGGCATGAGATGCAGCCTGAGTGACTCCCCCTCCCCATGTGGGGCCCAACAGGCTGCTCCTGAGCTGCCCTGCCCTCTCTCCGGCCACTGTCGGAGGAGGGCCAGGCCGGCGGGCACCAGGGCTTTCTGCCAGGCTGGAGGCCCAGCTGCTCCGCTGTGGGAAGGGTTGGCTTTTGAGCGGATGCCTTTGCAAAATCAGCTGTAATTAGTGGCTGCCATTTCCGCTAGAGGTGGCATGTGAATCACTGTAACTTTCGTATTTCGTGTTCGTTTTCTTTTCGCCAACTGGAGGTTTGTGGCTGATGCACAATCAAGGCAACCCATGAGCACAACCTAAAGCTGGGGTCTCCAACCTTGGCAACCTTAAGCCTGGAGGACTTCGACTCCCAGAATCCCCCAGCCAGAAAAGCTGAATGGAATGGAGGTCCTCCAGGGTTAAAATTGCCAAGGTTGGAGACCCCGCATCTGACTGGCAGAGGAGCAAGTGCCCCCCTCCCAGGCAGAAGACTGGGGACCTGTTTCCGCCTGGCATTGCCGCTTGCCTCTGGCTGAAATGCAGCTCTGCCACTCCTGCCCTGGAGGAAGACCAGGCCTGGCTGGGCATTTGCACCCTCAGGACTCTGGCACCTGAGCACGCCTGATGCAGGTGGACTGTGGCATTGCTCCTCCGGGCTCCGTCTTCTTCCTGAGGCTGGAGCCACCCCAGGGGGACACTCAGCACCCACCCACCCGGGAAACGTGGGCTCTGCTGTTCCTCTCGGCCAGGGAAAGGACCCTCTCCCCCAATTAATAGCCTTAATATTAGCAAATTGTGGTCTGCCGTGAAATGGAGGGAGTGATGCACATTATGATTAGTTTATGTCCAAGTTGCCACTTGGTGGGTGGGTGCTGCAGGGGTGCCTAATGTCATTGTGTCGGCACGTAGCATTGTAGGTGGTGTCGAGGACTTTTGCCGCTGAGCCACAAAAGCCGGCAGATTCAGCTTTCATTGTGGGCTGCAACAAGCGTGCGTGGCGTGGATTGTGGGTACATTCAAGTAATAAAAGAGAACAAGCCTCGAGTGACCACATCCTCCCTCGGACTTTGTGGGAATCTCAGACTTTGTTCTTGCAGGTCAGGGGCGGAGTTGCGTGTGTGTGTGTGTGTGTGTGTGTGTGTGTGAAGAGCCATGATTTGACTCTCCTGGGAGAATTTCTCCTGGCCATTTTCAGGTCGGGGAGAGAGGCAGGCAGCCCCTTCCCCAAAGAGGCCGGCTGCCTCCCCTGCAGGGCCCTGCTGGGTTTGAGAGCGAAGCATCCTTAACCTTCTCCAGATTCCATGCTGTCCATCGGCGCTCTGGCATTCCTGGCCAAGGGATGAAGGGCTCTTCCCTGTGGCCCATGTGGCTCTGCCGGGCCTGGACTTTTCCCAGACCGAAAGCCTCCCTGCTGGGAAAGGCCACCGGGCCTCCAGAGGAAAGGCCAAGCGCGTGACTTAAGTGTGGCAAGACTTTGGGCCGCTGGCAGAGAGCGGAGGCTGGTCTGACGGTTCCCACGGGAGGAAAATCCAGGTCAGGGAATCTGCTCCGTTACTGCTGGCTGCCTGGTCATTGCCCGAGACCACCAACCTCGCCGTCCTGATTAGAGGACTTGCCCCTTCCTAATTAGGCCGGGAGCCAAGAGGGGAAGCGAGGGAGGTGGAAGGAAACATCCGTTGGGATCAGAAGTGACGGTCCAGCCCGTTCCCAGCTGCCTTCCCTGCAAAGGAGGGGAGGGGAGGGGAAGGAACAGCTGGGAAGAAAACATCTTTTTTTCTCACGTGGGGCAGTTGGGAGAGAGTCAGAGGAGAAATTAATTATTTGTATGGTTTTGTTGGGCGATATCTCTGTTGGGAGACAGAAAAGTTGCGCAGCGGAATATTGCTAGAAAAGCTGCTAGTAAACACACAAATAGTAAACCAGACACTGTTAGTAAAACAAAATAGCTTTAATGGTGTTGTAAAACTAAACTACTGCTTCACAAGCAGTGATGGTTGGTAGTTAGTCAAAACAAAGTCCTTAACAAACAAACAATTGCTTACAGTCAGCAATTCACAAGTCTTCCTTCTTCACACAGTCAGTCACGGCACATGAGCAGATAGCAAACAGTTGAGATATCGAGCAAAGTGAGGATCCGGCAGAGAGAGAGCGATTGCGCTCTGCTGGCTTCCTCTTATAGTGGAGACAATCACAGTCTCTAATTGCATTCCAACAGTCTTAAAGCCACAATGACCATTTGTCATCATGGTATGATATATTGACTACCCAACACTAGGAGTCTATTCCTAACAGGTTGGATCAGTCCTCACCTGGGCTATCGTTCCAGTGGAAACTCTCCGGTAGCTAAGAAGCTGCCAGGTTTCTCAGAGGTGATGGTGAAGCTGTTTCGGTCCCCTTTACGTCGAGTAGCTCGTGGGTGCAAGAAATGAGCAGGCCAAAAATGTCAGGTGCACCTTCTGCCCTTCAAGAACAGGACTGAGTAGTTAAAGCTTTTTAGGAACTTCGCACTCCCAGTCAGCTCTTGAGAGGCCCATTCCACATCTCTGGCTTCTGATCCCGGCCTCTTGGGGCAGCTGTCCACTACTGGTCGATTGGAAGCGAAACCACCTGTCCTGGCTCAGGTGCCTCTTTCTGCCTGGCAAACAACTTGCGTGTGCCTCAGAGGTTGGCGATGAGGCTGCTGGTCCAGTTAGAGACAGATTACAGATTAACAGAGTTGGAAGGGGCCTTGTCGGTCATCTAGTCAGAACACCCCCCCTCCCCCCGAAGCAGAAGATGCTACACCATTTCTGACAGATGAAGCTCCCACAACCTCTGTTCCATGGGTGAATTGTTCTCCCTGTCAGAAAATTCCTCCTTATTTCCAGGTTGAATCTCTCCTTGTTCAATTTCCATCTATTGTTCCTTGTCTGGCCTTCAGGTGCTTTGGAGAATAGCTTGACGCCCTTCCTCTTCTCTGGGGCAGCCCCTCAAATATTGGAAGGCTGCTCTCCTGTCTCCCCTGGTCCTTCTCTTCCCTAGACTAGCCAGGCCCAGGTTCTTTATATGTTTGAGCCCCCAGCCCCCTCATCATCCTGGTTGCTCTTCTCTGCACCCTTTCTAGAGTCTCAGCCTCTTTTTATAGTGTGGTGACCAAAACTGGATGAAGGATTCCAGGTGTGGCTTTATTAAGGCTTTGTAGAGTGCTATGAGGACCTCCCTTGACCTGGATTGTATTTTTTTATCCCTCCGTTTTCAAGGCCAGGGAGGGCAGCCGTTTTCTTGTCTCATTTCTGTTCTCCCTCAACTCCAGCTTCTCATCCACCGTTCTTCCTTCTCTGCCTGAAGCCTCTGGCCCTGTGCAAGATCTCCCTGCCCCTCCCAAGCCCCCACCCCCAAAAATGCCTTCACGGGCTCCCTCTAAGACCTCAAGGGGTGATCCAGGATCGGCTTGGTAATCGAGGTGGTTTCTTTGATGGTTCTGCCGACCCTCTCAAGGGGGAGCCAAGATCAAGCAGCTTGTTGGGATCCCTCCAAGGAATCCATGGGGAAATTGAACCTCTGTCCCTGATTGGGGGCTCCGGATGGCAGGCGGTGAGCAGTTTGTGTGGGTGGGATAAAAGGAGGGGAGTTGCCCTTCAGTTGAGTCCCACCCTGGCCGTCCTTGCAAAGAATTTCTGGAAATACAAGATTTTCCTCCCATGCTTCAGTTAGCGTTTTTTTGGGGGGGGAGTTTTTGGGGGGAGGGGTGGAGTCTTGCAGGAAGGGGGATGGAGGAGGGAGGCTGCAAGAGGAGCAGTCGGAGGCTGGGCGCAGTCGGTCTCTGCTCCCCCTGCCTGCCCCCCTCCCCCCAAAAGAGGACCTGCTGCTTCCCTAAAGCTTGGCTTTAGAAGAGGCAATGGAGGAGGGGCAGAAGCTGAGCCTGTGAAGAGAGAGGGACCCAGCTGGGGGAGGGGCCAGGAGAGCATCCCTCCCACCTGCCGGGGTGTGTGCTTGTGTGTGAGACCCAGTGAAGGGGTTCAAGTGGGTGGAATTGGGAGACCCCCTTTCCAGTGGGAAGAGCAGTTGCAAGGGCTGGATGTGTTATGCTGGGGACCAGCCTCTGGGCTGGATGTGTTATGCTGGGGCTCAGTCTCTGGGCTGGATGTGTTATGCTGGGGACCAGTCTCTGGGCTGGATGTGTTATGCTGGGGCTCAGTCTCTGGGCTGGATGTGTTATGCTGGGGCTCAGTCTCTGGGCTGGATGTGTTATGCTGGGGCTCAGTCTCTGGGCTGGATGTGTTATGCTGGGGCTCAGTCTCTGGGCTGGATGTGTTATGCTGGGGCTCAGTCTCTGGGCTGGACGTGTTATGCTGGGGCTCAGTCTCTGGGCTGGACGTGTTATGCTGGGGACCAGTCTCTGGGCTGGATGTGTTATGCTGGGGCTCAGTCTCTGGGCTGGATGTGTTATGCTGGGGCTCAGTCTCTGGGCTGGATGTGTTATGCTGGGGCTCAGTCTCTGGGCTGGACGTGTTATGCTGGGGACCAGTCTCTGGGCTGGATGTGTTATGCTGGGGCTCAGTCTCTGGGCTGGATGTGTTATGCTGGGGCTCAGTCTCTGGGCTGGATGTGTTATGCTGGGGACCAGTCTCTGGGCTGGATGTGTTATGCTGGGGCTCAGTCTCTGGGCTGGATGTGTTATGCTGGGGCTCAGTCTCTGGGCTGGATGTGTTATGCTGGGGACCAGTCTCTGGGCTGGATGTGTTATGCTGGGGCTCAGTCTCTGGGCTGGATGTGTTATGCTGGGGCTCAGTCTCTGGGCTGGATGTGTTATGCTGGGGCTCAGTCTCTGGGCTGGATGTGTTATGCTGGGGCTCAGTCTCTGGGCTGGATGTGTTATGCTGGGGCTCAGTCTCTGGGCTGGATGTGTTATGCTGGGGCTCAGTCTCTGGGCTGGATGTGTTATGCTGGGGCTCAGTCTCTGGGCTGGATGTGTTATGCTGGGGCTGGGCAACTTTCTGGCTTCAGTCCAGATTCTTATTGGTGGGGGGGGGGGCTCTGTGAGCCTTTTAGAATGAAATGAGGAGGAAAGGCTGCCTAGGGAGACCCTCCTGAGACTCTGCGAAAAGCCCCCTTAAATTCAGTTCAGTTTGGGTGGGGGGGATGCTGCTTGAGCATTACCCAAAGCCTCAATATGCCCCCAGCCCTGCAGAGGAAGAGAGCCCGGTGCTGCGAAGCTGCCCCCCAGAAAGTGAAGATCGGCCCTGGGTCCAAGGCTGGAGGGTCAAGAGAGCAGATCTGGACTTGGCCTCGTGGCTGGAGAGGCAGCCTTGTCCTGGGGGGCTGTCTGTGGTCTCGGCCGGGGATGAGGGGCGCGGGAGAGGATGGAAGTGCCAGTAGACCCAACCCCAGGCAGGTGGGCTGGCGCTGGCCTTCCTTTTTTGTAAGGTGTGTTTTCTTTTGCCTTTTTCTTTTGTTCAAAAGTTTTTTATTTGTTTTATTTTTAACATAAAAATCCTTCATCTCACACGTTATAGAAAGTGTTTCTGCTGATTTACAAAACATTTTCATACGCCTCTTCGATATCCATCCAGGTTTCATATTATTTCAAGTACGTCACGTCAAATATGTTTATAAACTTTTATCTTTTTCCATGGCTTCCTTAATTAATTATAAGGGTATTATATGTCCTTCATTTTAAAACGTTGCCTTTGCCTTGAGCCCCTTTGGTATGATGGGCAGCCTGGTGTCTTGGGAGGAATGAGGGGAGACCTGGGGGGGTCTGTGCTTGAGAAGAACATGGCGATGGACCAGTGGTGGGTTTCTGGAGGCTCGCACTTACTCGCGAGAGCCGGTTGGTGAAATTTAGAGAACCGGTGAGAGGGGGTTCCACCGGCGTACCTGCAAGTAAATCTGGCCTGCCGCTGCCAGTGACCCAACAGGAAGGAAAGGAAAGGAAAGGAAAGGAAGAAAGGAAGGAAGAAAGAAAGAAAGAAAGAAAGAAAGAAAGAGAAAGAAAGAAAGAAAGAAAGAAAGAAAGAAAGAAAGAAAGAAAGAAAGAATTTATCATCACAATTGAGTCCAAAATTTTGGTTGCTAAGCAAGAGCGTTGTTAAATGAGTTTCACCACATTTTAAAAGGTGGCCACTCCCACCCTGTCACATGACTGCCAAGCCACGCCCACAAAATAGGCCACACCTACAGAGTCGGTTCTAAAAAAATTTGAAACCCACCACTGCGATGGATATCAAAAGAACATATTGAAATAATGGAAGATTTCAGTTTAGCATAAACGTTTGTGTTATTATTAGAATGATATCAGCTTCTTAAAAGTAATAGGTATGATTGATCATATTCTATTTGCATGAAAAGGTATGGCACTTAGAATAGTGTGATTGGCCTAGAAAGGACACCCTAAATGGCTAAATAATACAAGATTACATTTTCATAAAAATGTGCGTATTATTACAAGGATGGAATGAAGCAAACATGATTAATGCTATTTTATTTGTATTTAAACGTATGGCACTCAGGGGCCACCCTCTTCACACGTTGATATGTTTGCAAAAAATATATAAAAAAACTTTTATAAACATATTAAAAAATAGAAGCGGCCGGCTGAGCTGGGCTCTTCCTTAAGGGCTCCCCTTAACCTGGGGGTGGGTGGGTGGGTGGAGGGGGGGGGTTTCCTATGTCCCCAAAGGCAGCTTCTTCTCACAGCTCTGTCTTGCTGGGCTGCTCCGACTACCGGGGGCTGCCCAGAAGGAGGACGGGGCAGCCTGGGGATTCCTGGCATCCCTCCAGCACCGTCCTCCTCCTCCTCCCACCAGCTTCTCAGCAAACAGAGCCTGGACTTTATGCCCAGCCCGACCAGTCCTTCCCGCTTTCCTCTCCGGTCGAAGTTCGGCTCCTCCCGAGGGGGGAGAGGGGGGGCCGTCGGGCCATTTCCAGCCAGGTGCCGTTGCTCCGTTGCTGCAATTTGGAGGCTGGGCCTCCCCTCCTGCAGGGGCCGGTTCAGAGCAAGCCTGGCCTTCCAGAGGACGTGTGTGTGTGTGTTAGTGTGTGTGTGTGTGTCTCTCTGGCCATTTCGGGGTGTCCTGCAGCTGCGCTTCGGACGTGGGGTTCAGCGTTTCTCCTCATTGGTTGCCATTGTCGCTATTTCTGCAAAGTTGACTTGCGGAAGAGCCGCCAAGAGTCACAGCTGACTTTCTTCTTGGCGTGTCTTAATTTTATCTTCTTTTATTTCATCGTTAGCATTTATTTTATTTTATTTTATTTTATTTTTTATTTTTATTTTATTAAATTTATACCCCGCCCTTCTCCTTGTTAGGACCCAGGGCGGCGCACAGGCATTATTAAAACCACAAAATACAATAAATATCAATTTAAAATATATTAAATTAGTTAACCCGTGCTAAAACCCATGATTAAAAACCTTCACAAATTATAATTTATTTTTTTTAAAAAGTCAGAAACGGGGGGGCTATCCTAGGCCGGCTTGTTGAAATAAATATGTCTTAAGACGTTGGCGGAAGAGGCGGAGGTCCGAGATAGTGCGAAGGTCGGGGGGTAGGTCGTTCCAGAGGGCCGGGCCCGCCACAGAGAAGGCCCTTCCCCTGGGTGTCGCCAACCGGCATTGCCGCGCCGACGGCACCCGGAGAAGGCCCTCTCTGTGGGAGCGGATCGGACGAAGGGATGTATGGAGCAGGAGGCGGTCTCGTATATAGCTAGGCCCATGAAAGCCATGCTCATTTGGGGATCAGCCTATCATGCCAGCGGGCGACGGCCAGGGGAAGGGCCTTCTCTGTGATGGGCCCGACCCTCTGGAACGACCAACCCCCGGATATTAGAACCACCACGGACCTCCGCGCCTTCCGCCAAAAAGTCAAAACTTATCTCCTCGCCCCAGCCTGTAATTTAAATTGTTTATTTGGTTTTAATGGGATACAATGTTTAATGTTTACTAATTTTAGTACAGGGTTATTTAATTCGATTTTAATTATGTATGTATTGTAATGTTTTTAGATGTTTTTTAATTTTTCCTGTACACCGCCCCGAGTCCCTTCGGGGAGAGGGGGCGGTCTATACATTTAATAAATTAAATTAAATTAAATTATTCGGGTGGCTCATGTGGGACAGGAAGGCCACATTGTGACGCCTTCCAGGAGCTTCTTGCTTGGTTCTAAAGATACCCCCCCCCCCACACCCAATTGGGTTGGATGAGCCTGGCGTCTCCTTCCAAGCCAGCAAAGATCAGGCTTCAGAGGGAGAGAAGCTGCCCTGGATGAGCCTCCCAGCAAAGCAGACCTGAAAGGGAGTGGCTGCCCGGAGCCCCAAGCTCAGGGTCCGTGCTGGGAGGGGGGTTGAGCAGGGCCATCAGGGGGCCCAGGGTCCTTGAGGGTCCCAAGCAGTGGGGGGTTTCTGCAGGCTCGCACCTACTCGCGAGAACCGGTTGGTGAAATTTAGAGAACCAGTGAGAGGGGGTTCCACCGGCGTACCTGGATATGGCCCGCCACTGCCAATGACCCAACGGGAAGGAAAGGAAAGGAAAGGAAGGAAGAAAGGAAAGAAAGAAAGAGAAAGAAAGAAAGAAAGAAAGAAAGAAAAAGAAAGAAAGAAAGAAAGAAAGAAAGAAAGAAAGAAAGAAAGAATTTATCATCACAATTGAGTCCAAAATTTTGGTTGCTAAGCAAGACCGTTGTTAAATGAGTTTCACCACATTTTAAAAGGTGGCCACTCCCACCCTGTCACATGACTGCCAAGCCACACCCACAAAATAGGCCACACCTACAGAGTAGGTTCTAAAAAATTTGAAACCCACCACTGGGCTGTCATTACACCCCAGAGCTCCTTTTCAGGAGGAAATGAATTATCTGGGCAGATAATTAAAATAAGAAGACAGTCCCTCCATGAGATCCAACAGGGTTGATAAAGAATTACAAGCGAATGCTTGAATAGTTAAAATGCTGGGAGACCCCTGGGTGCCACCCCAGCCTTTCCCACGAGGGAGGCCGAAGGAGCCGGATAGACGGAGGGGTTACGATCCCTCCAGATGTCAGGATCGGCTGCCTGGTTCCGGGGTGCAGAAACCGGAGGAAGGATTTGGCCACAGGGAAGAAAACTCCGCCGGACGTTAGATAATAGGGGCACGTAGGAGGAAAGTGAAGCCAGGGGCCTTGAGCAGTTTGGACTCCTGCCCTGAAGAAGGAGGGGTGGGATTGGATGGCCTCAAGGGTCCTTCCAAGTTCAGAATTTGATCATTTGAAATAAAGTTGCCCCAAATGTAGGCTGCTGGTTGAGAAGAGTAATCGTGCAGGCCGGATCTGGATGCAAAGCTGGCTTTTACCCTGGAGAAACTGTTCCATTTCTCACCCCTTGATGGGCAGGGGGGCTCCTTGAGGGTCCCAAGCACTGAGCGTGCAAGCCCCCTCACCTTCAGGCTTTGCCAGGGATGGAAACTGCCTCCTCGCCCACGGTGGTCGTAGCCTCAAGGCTCGGGACCCAAAAGGGGTTTGCTCAAAAGGGGCGCCTGGACAGAGCGGGCAGCGCCTAGAAAGCAGGCGGTGGGCGTGGTTTCCCATTGGGTCCTCCCTTCCTCATTAGCCACCCCGACTCCTGGCCCTGATCATGGTGTCTGTCTGGGGTTCCCATGGGATCTGCTGAAGACATGTGTGTCGGGGGGATCATCCTGGCCAAGGAAGGGAATGTCCGTGTTTAACGGCTGAGCTTTGCCTGCCGATGAGCCTTTGACAGCTTGATTTAGGATCAGATTGGAACCTGGTTTTCCATTGCAAAGCTCGGTGGCTTCTCAGTGAGTCACCCCCAATTTTATGACTTTTGTTTGTCACGGTTGTCACCTTTAATGGTTACGTGAATCATGCAGTTTGTTCACAGGCTCACATTTTGATTGCGGCCATGGCGATGCTGTGACGGCCGCATGAGGACCGGTTGTAAGTGCTGTTGCAACTCTGGACAGCCACTGAAGGAAGGGTTGCAAGTCTGAGACATTGTATTGAGGGCAGCTGGCACAAGGCCGAGAAATGCCCCCTTCAAAACTCACCCACCTCTTTCAGCGCAAGGCTAACCCTGGAAGGAGGAACATTCCCTGCAACGTAGCACTCCTGGCTCTGCCTTGGTGTTGCCTTGCTCTGCTTGCTTATTTTTGTGGCTTAGTGTGCAAAGTGGAGAAGTGGAGGCCCTTAAGCATCCCAGGGAAACCCAACCGTGGGGGCTGGTCGCGCATCGGCGGTGCCTAAAATAAATCGCCCACATGACGAGGAAGGCTGACGACTCTTGGCTTCAGGCCGGCCTGCAGAAGGGCTGCCTGCTTGCCAGCTGCGTTGGGCGTGGGGAATGGGACGGAGCCTGACTTGGGGACAGCAGACCAGCGATTGGAGGGGAGGCCCAGGGCCCAGGCGCAACCCTAGGATGCCCATCAAAGGGGCCCCTTGTCATCCAGGTGCAGGTGGCATTCCAGGGCAGAAGGGTTGCACCCTCCCCATATTTGCCCTGATGTTGAACCCCCGGGAAGCCCCCCCCCTCGCCTTGAGCCTGGAAGGAAGCAGGTGGGTGAGTGTGAGCTTTGCTTGGCTGGTGGGGGAACACACCTGGATGTGCAGTCCAAACTTGCTGAGATGGGAGTGGCTGGCTTCTGCTGCAGATGTTATTCCCCAGGAAGGCTCCTGAAAATAAGCCCATCCTCTGACTGAGATTGCCTTTGCTGTGCCTGGACATCCCAGCCCTTTTCTCCCCAGGTGGAAACGGGGTGCCAGAAAATAGCCCCAGCCTTTTGGGCCTCCGTCTGGCCAGAGAGGATTCAGATTAACAGAGTTGGAGGGGACCTTGGAGGTCATGTAGTCCAACCCCATCTACCCCCAAGCAGGAGACCCTAAAAACCAATTCTGACAGAGGGCAGACCAACCTCTTCTTGAAAGCCTCCAGGGATGAAGCTCCCACAACTTCTGAAGGCAACTTCTGTTCCATGGGTTAATAATAATAATAATTAATAATTTATTACATTTATAAACCGCCCCCTCTCCCCAAAGGGACTCGGGGCGGTGTACAGGAAAATTAAAAACCATCTAAAAACATACAATACATAACAAGATTAAAAACGAATTAAATTAGCCTGTACTAAAATTTTAAGAACAATTAAAATTGCAGCCCATTAAAAACCAAATAAAACAATTTGAAAATACAGACTGGGTCGAGAAGCATAAATTAGGGCAAGCCGGCCTGATGAAACAGATGAGTTTTTAATTTTTGGCGGAAAGCGCGGAGGTCTGTAGTCGTTTTAATATCGAGGGGTAGGTCGTTCCAGAGGGTTGGGCGCATCACAGAGAAGGCCCTTCCCCTGGGCGTCGCCCTCTGGCATTGCCTGGTGGATGGCACCCGGAGAAGCCCCTCTCTGTGTGAGCGAATCGGCCGAAGGGATGTATGGGGCAGGATACGATCCCGCAAATAGGTTGATTGTTCTCACTGTCAAAAAGTTTCTCCTTATTTCCAGGTTGAATCTCTCCTTGGTCAGTTTCCATCCATTCTTCCTTGTCTGACCTTCCAATGCTTTGGAGAATAGCTTGACCTCTTCCTCTCTGTGGCAGCCCTTCAAATATTGGAAGACTGCTATCCTGTCTCCCCTGGTCCATCTCTTCCCTAGACCAGCCATGCCCACTTCCTGCAACCGTTCTTCGTATGTTTGAGCCTCCAGTCCCCTCATCTTCTTGGTTGCTCTTCTCTGCACTCTTTCCAGAGTCTCAATCTCTTTTTTTAGTGTGGTGACTTCCCTTGAGCAGGAGGCTCGGCCTCACCAAGTTTCCACAGTTTCAAGCAGATGCAAACAGCTGGCAGTTCAGCCGAGGTCCCCCCAGTTGGCTTTGGAAAAAGATTAGAGTGCTGAATGGTAACGGGGCTTTTCCCGTTGCTCAGCCTTCCTCTTGGTAAACCCCTGGAAGTCTCCCAATGCCACTTGCTTAGAATAGAAACGGCTATTTGTAGAGCAGTTCTCTGGGTGGCACACAGAAAAATAAACCATAAACTTTAAAAATGCAAAAGGAACATTAAAACGAGAGCGTAGAAGACAAGTGCAATAATTAACAAGAGCAGAACACGGGAGATGCAAATTGCTCCTTAGTTCGGCAAATACACCTGGAGTTGACCTGCTCACACCAATTAGCAGGTTCCTCGGTGTTTCAAAAACTTTTGCTAAACTTTCCTGTACTAAAATTAGAGAAGCCCTCCCTTCACACAGCTGGAAAAAAAAGCTTTGCTTTTCAAACAGAGGAGAGATGCTCTCGAAGGAGAGTTTCCCCAGGAGTTCCTGAACTTGGAAATAGGCAGGTGCAGAAACTCCTGCAGAGGTGCAACAAACTCTCTGAGCATGAGGAAGGCCTGGCTTTCCAAGCGGGATTTAACCACCACAAGAAGGGGGAGACCTTGCCATGAATGGGGCAGGCACAGCCCTGCACAACCCTCTGGCTTGTGGCGTGGATAGCATGCCAGGGCCCGTGGTCTGGAGCAGGAGTCTCCAAACTTGGCAACATTTAGCCTGGTGGACTTCAACGCCCAGAATTCCCCAGCCAGCAAAGCAGGAATTCTGGGAATTGAGGTCCACAAGGCTTAAAGTTGCCAATGTCGGAGACCCCTGGCCTGGAGGGTGGCAGCACCTGGGAGCCAAAGCAGGCCAGCTGTAAGCAGCAGCAGTAGTAGAGTTGTGGGTTCAGAGTTACAATACAATACAATAGCAGAGTTGGAAGGGACCTTGGAGGTCTTCTAGTCCAACCCCCTGCGTGGGCAGGAACCTTATACCATTTCAGACAAATGGCTGTCTAACATCTTCTTAAAGACTTCCAGGGTTGGGGCATTCACAACTTCTGGAGGCAAGCTGTTCCAGAGGTTAATTGTTCTAACAGTCAGGAAATTTCTCCTTAGTTCTAAGTTGCTTCTCTCCTTGATTAGTTTCCACCCGTTGCTTCTTGTCCTGCCCCCAGGTGCCTTGGAGAATAGTTTGACTCCCTCTTCTTTGGGGCACCCTCTGAGATATCGGAACACTGCTATCATGTCTCCCCTGCTCCTTCTCTTCATCAAACTAGACATACCCATCTCCTGCAACCGTTCTTCATATGTTTTAGTCTCCAGTCCCCTAATCATCTTGGTTGCTCTTCTCTGCACTCTTTCCAGAGTCTCCACGTCTTTTCTACATCGTGGCGACCAAAACTGTATGCAGTATTCCAAGTGTGGCCTTACCAAGGCACTATACAGTGGCATTAACACTTCGCGTGATCTAGATTCTATCCCTCTGTTTATGCAGCCTAGAACTGTGTTGGCTTTTTTGGCAGCTGCTGCACACGGCTGGCTCATATTTAGATGGTTGTCCACTAGGATTCCAAGATCCCTCTCACAGTTGCTGCTTAACCCTGCTTAGCCCAGGCAGCTTCTGCTCTTAATGCTGGACCAGGCAGCCCCCTGGCACGCCACTGGGTTGCCCTTGCTTGGGGGCGGGACGGCAGGGCCCCCTTGATCAGCACCCCTCCCCAGGGGTCAGGCAGGCAGCAGGGCTGTGGGGGCGGACAGGCAGCCAGGCAGGCGAGAAGCTTTGAGTGCCAGGTCTGGCACGGAGGTTGGCATTCTCAGCTGCTTTGCAACTCGACCTTGTTTTCTGAAGAGTGACTGGGCAACGCTTGGCGATGCTCCCCCCTCCCCCTGCCAGTGGGTTTGTCCTCATTAAATGTGCCTGGTGGGCAGGAGGGCAAGGCAGGCTCTGTTCCGTCAGCAGGGCATTGGCAGGGCTGGTGCATTTCACAACCCCCATTAAGGCCTGTGCTGTGGTGGGATGAGAGTCCAGCACTGGCCGTTCCATTTGCGGACCTGCAGCTGATGTGAGAAACAGCTTTAATGGGAGTGCCAGTGTGGGCTCTGCCACCTGGGCCCTTGTGCCCTGGTTGTGCTGGCCACTCAGCCTCCCAGAGGGCAACCTCCCTCTCTGGGCAGTTGAAGAGAGAGGGGTGTGTATGTGCATTACCTGTGGGAGTCTGGTTTGAACTAGTTATATGCGAGACCGCCTCCTGCCCCATACATCCCTTAGACCGATACGCTCCCACAGAGAGGGCCTCCTCAGGGTACCTTCGGCCGGACAATGCCGACTGGCGACACCCAGGGGAAGAGCCTTCTCTGTGGCAGGCCCTGCCCTTTGGAACGACCTACCCCCTGAACTTCGCACCATTTCCGACCTCCGCCTCTTCCGCAAGTGTCTAAAGACACATTTGTTCCATCTAGCCGGCCTAGCGTAACCTCCATAACTGACTTTTATATAGTTTTAAATTCGGGGATTTTAATTTGTTTTTTAGCGCAGGATTTTATTGAATAGGTTTTTTAAATTTTATATGGTTTTTGTATGTATTTTTAATATTCCTGTGCGCCGCCCTGGGTCCATTTGGAGAAGGGCGGGGTATAAATTTAATAAATGAAATGAAATGAAATGAAAAATGAACTGTCTTTCTCCCCCAAGGGTTTTTAGGCAAATGTTTGCAGGGTTTTTAATAATAATAATAATAATAATAATAATAATAATAATAATAATAATAATAATAATAATAATAATAATAATAATAATAATAATAATAAATTATTATTATTATTATTATTATTATTATTATTATTATTATTATTCAATCAATAATCAATCAATAATTTAATTTGTTGACCGCTCCCTTTCCCCAAAGGGACTCGGAGCGGGGCACAGGGAATTAAAAACACATGTATAAAACCACAAACATAAGACAATATTAAAATGAATTAAACTTAAAACAATTGTTATTGTTATTGTTATTGTTATTATTATTCTAATTTATAAACCGCTCTCCCCCCCCAAAGGGACTCGAGGCGGGGCACAGGGAATTAAAAACACATGTATAAAACCAAAAACATAAGACAATATTAAAATGAATTAAACTTAAACCCTGCGCTACAATAAATGGATGTGATCTTTGTTTTTGGAAAGGCAGCCTGACCACCCTCCACTTGGCCTTGTCTCCCTCTGCGCAGCACAATGTGGGCTGTGGAAAGGAGACATTTCCCGCACAGGAACCGATGGGCTTCGGCTGCTGCATCCGTGCTTTTCAAATACTGAATTTTTGATGTGCCTCCCGGTCTGCGTTTAAAGTGACTTTCTCCCTTGCTTGAAAATAGGTCAGCCAGCCTCTTGCTCTGCAGCTGCAGGGGGAGATTCTGGTAGCAGGTCAGAGATGACCCAGTGGATCGTGGCCCCACTGTCCCCGTCCCCCCACCTCATGCCGGAAGGGGAGAGGCTCTTCAAATGCTCCCTATTTTAGCCATTCCCCCACATCCTCCCCCACGGAGGTTCTTGCAGCACGACCGACATGTGGATCTCGGTGGGTGTGGTTGGTGGGGCCAGTGTCACTGCCTGCTCTGGGCTGATGTGGGTCACAGTCAAGGCGGCCGGCTTACACCTTACACACCCCTACCCCCACCCCCTGTCACTGATGTCTTCAGGACGGGAGGCCCATCAGCACAATACCTCCCTTAGACCGATACGCTCCCACAGAGAGGGCCTTCTCAGGGTGCCGTCGGCCAGACAATGCCGACTGGCGACACCCAGGGGAAGGGCCTTCTCTGTGGCGGGCCCTGCCCTGTGGAACAACCTACCCCCAGAACTCCGTACCATCACCGACCTCCGCCTCTTCCGCCAGTGTTTAAAAACACACCTCTTTCATCAAGCCGGCCTAACATAACCTCCGCTGGGACTATGTAGATAGTTTTAATTGGGGATTTTAATTTGTTTTAGCGCAGGACTAAATATTTAATAGGTTTTTAAATTTTTGTATTTTGTATGTATTTTAAATTCCTGTGCGCCCCCCTGGGTCCTTTTGGAGAAGGGCGGGATATAAATCAAATAAATATAAATATAATATAAAACAAACTTCAGCAGGCAGAATGTCAGAGCCCAGCGTGGTGTGCCTGTGAAGGCCACCCCATCCCTGCCCCACATGGTCCTCCAGCTGAGCCCGGACCGTCGGCCCAAACCAGCCTCCTGGGAGCTCTCCCTCCAAGCCCCAGAGGCCCGGCCTTCTCTTCTTCTCCCTGGGTGTTTGTCCGGGTGATGGGGCCTTATAGTGAGGCTGGATGCCTTGAGCCCCTGAAAGGCCCCCAGAAGCTTTCAGTTGGGTGGGGCTGGCCTTGGGAATGAGCCCCCACCCATCCAGATGCACGTCTCCCTACTCAGCCACAGCCACCTGAATCCCAGGGAGGCCTGGGTGGGTGGGTGGGTGGGTCTGTTTTGGGCCTCACTCCGTGACCAGGGAGGGCATTTGGGGGGTTCCCAGGTGGGCCGAGGGACAGGAAACGCTGGTGGGTCTCCAAGGGTTGTGCCTGCACAGGATTCCCACAGCCAAGAACGCCTCTCCAAAGGAAATTGAGGAGGGGCTCCCGGGGGGAGAGAGCGTCCTGAGCAAGCCGGCATTTAGAGCCATTCTGGCCAAAGTTTGAAACGGACATCTCCCTGTTGTCTTCTCAGTGTGGAAATTCCCAGAGAAAATGTGCGCTCCAGCCCCACCAGAGTCGCAAAACTCCAGAGAGATTTTCTGCCTTGGAGTGAAAGAGCTTTTTGTGACTTTGTGGGGTGGGAATCCTGCTTTGTGGCCTCCGATGCTTCTGTGCCCCACATTGCCCTGCCCTGAGCATCTCTCCCCCACCCCATTCTAATAACATGCCTGTCTAACATGCCACGGACTCTCCTTCTCTTCCGTTGTGCGAAGAGGATTTTTGGGGCAGCCTCGGAAATCCCGCCTCTCGTCTCAATTCGCTTCCTTTCTTTGCTCGACAGATTTTTCCACCCAAATGAATTCAACCTCCTTAAGTTCTCCGACCGGCCGCGGGAGCCACATGGGCACACCTGCCCTCCACCCTTCCATGGGGCCCAGCCTTGGGGGCTCCTTGGGGTCGCCCAGCCAGCTCCACTCGCCCATCAACGGCATGGGGCCGCCCTTCTCCGTCATCAGCTCCCCGATGGGGCCTCACGCCATGTCTGGACCATCCACGCCCGGCCTGGGATACGGAGCTGGCAGCCCACAGGTGAGTGACCGGCTGGCTGGCTGAGTTGGGGGGGCAGGGGGATTTAGAGGGGGCTCTTCCGAGGGTCTGTTCTGACGGCTATGGGGCAGGAGGGGGAGTTGCTTAGCCCTGCCACCCCACTCTTGCTCCAGGCTGCATCTGCCACATAGATTTTCTGAGGAATATATTAAATGTGAAGAACTGCAGGGCGCTGGGAGGATCTTAGTGGTGGTTCCCATCTTCAAAAAAGGAAAAAAAAATAGATCCAGGAAACCATAGACCCATCAGCCTGACCTCAATTCCGGGAAAGATTCTGGAAAAGATAATCAAGAAACGAATTAGCGAACACCTAGAAGTAAACAAAGTAATAACCAAAAGCCAACATGGGTTTGTCAAAAACAGATCATGCCAGACTAATCTTATTGCATTCTTTGACAAAGTGACAAAATTAGTGGACCAGAGGAATGCCGTCAATATAGTTTACTTGGACTTCAGTAAGGCATTTGACAAGGTAGACCATAACCTAGAACCAGGGGGCACTCCATGAAACTTTTGGAAGCTAGACCTCCAACAAATAAGAGGAAGGACTTTTTCACCCAGAGGATCCCTGGTCTATGGAACTCCCTGCCAGAAGAAGTGGTGACAGCTCTCAGCCTCGACACCTTTAAGAAAGGATGAGAGGAGTTCATGGAGAACAAGGGTATCCATGGCTATCATGATGAATGCCTAAGGACACCCTCCGGGATGGAGAGATAGGCAGGAGATCTCTCAATGCCATTTGCAGGGAATCACAAGCAGGTGAAGACATCTGCTTGGGAAGACCCTGAAGCAAATGGGGAGCCACTGTGTGAGACAGAAGGCTGGACTGGATGGGCTATGGCCTGTTCCAGCAAGGCTGTTCTTATGTTCTTATGTAACCTACTACTAGATAAAGTAGAGGAATGTGGGTTAGACAGCATCACCACCAGATGGATTCGTAACTGGCTGACCAACCGCACTCAACGTGTAGTCCTCAATGGAACTGCATCTACATGGAGGGAAGTATGCAGTGGAGTCCCCCAAGGCTCTGTTTTAGGCCCAGGACTCTTCAACATCTTCATCAATGATTTGGATGAGGGGATAAATGGGGAACTCATCAATAACACCAAGCTGGCAGGAATAGCCAACACTCCAGAAGAGAGGCTTAAGATACAGAAGGATCGTGACAAACTTGAACATTGGGCACTATCTAACAAAATGAAATTCAATGGTGAAAAGAGTCAGGTTCTACATTTAGGCAAGAAAAATGAAATGCACAGGTACAGTATAGGTGGTACCTTGCTCAATAGCAGTAACTGTGAGAGGGATCTTGGAATCCTAGTGAACAACCATTTAAATCTGAGCCAGCTGTGGGCAGCAGCTGCCAAAAAAGCCAACCCAGTTCTAGGCTGCATCAACAGAGGGACAAAGTCAGGATCACGTGAAGGGTTAATACCACTTTATAAGGCCTTGGGAAGGCCACACTTGGAATATTTGCATTCAGTTTTGGTGGCCACGATGTAGAAAAGACGTGGAGACTCTAGAAAGAGTGCAGAGAAGAGCAACAAAGAGGATTAGGGGACTGGAGGCTGAAACCTATGAAGAACGGTTGCAGGAGCTGGGTATGTCTAGTTTAATGAAAAGAAGGACTAGGGGAGACATGCTACGGGGCATGGGCTACCCTGGAGGGCCGGTGTGGGTGTGATGGAGCAGGCCCTGCTGGCTACACAGACCTGTGGGAGAGGTCTCCAGGGCAGAAGCCCTGCCCTGCAGAGACTGGATAAAAAGAGCCAGGTGCCACCTGTTACTGGCACTACAGCTGGGAAGGAGGGGAGGGGTGACCCAGCATGGTTCCCCACCCCCAATATTGCTACAGATGCCTTGATGGCTTCCAGCTGTTACCAAGGGCCTGGACACCAGCCAGGCTTGGCCTGACCAGCTTGACTCACAGAGGGGAGGCCTGGCCACCACGTGGGGTCTCCGCTTGCTGCAAAGAGGCTGGAGAGCCATGGGGAGGGGGGCGGGGAGGGGTAGCCTGGTTGTCTCCCCCCATTGCCTCCCCCCCTTTTTTCTGTGCCCTTCTGGAGGGAGAGCCCCTACAGGCTCTGAAGGAGACCCCTCCCCAGGCTTCCACTGCCTCAATTGCCCTTTGGGGGAACTGGAGCCAGAAGGAGCTCTGTGTGTGGGGGGTGGGGGAGGGTCTCCTGTTACCTGTCCATAGAGGAATCTACACACACACACACACACACACACACACACACGACAGCTCTGCATCACAAAGAGAACGCCGGGGAGAGTTTGGCTTGGCTGAGGTCCAGCGCAGAGCCTCATAAATCGGTGCCCCTTTGGGGGGAAGGTGACAGCCACGTGAGCCCAGAAACGTCTTTGGACAGAGCTGAGATGGAGTTGAAGTCCACCAGGCTTAAAGTGGCCACGGTTGGAGAGTCCTTGGCCTATAAAGTGCCCGTCTCTCTCCGTGATCGTTTCCCTTTGCAACCGGGGTTGCCTTGCAGGATCGCGCTCCGATTTTGCTAACCGAGGAGCCTCTTCCGCACTGCTTCCCCCAGGGGCTTCCCTCCGGCCCCCTTCCCAGCCTCCCTCTCTAACCAGCGTCTGTTGCTCAGGCCTGCCAAAGATCAGCTTCCAATGCCTTGTTCTTAGAGACACCCAGGCGGCCCCTGGATGTGGCGCTCAGGGCTGCCTCTCTCTCGAAGTTCAGGTAGGAGCTCTGAGGGCTGAACGGCTTATTCACCTAAGGAAAAGCCTCCTCCAATCTTTGGCTGCAAAACTGGGGGAATTTGAGCTGATGGACAAGCCAGCCCCCTGCCCCCCTTCCTTTGCCCACTCACTCCGTGGGCACCACTGCTCCCCTCTTGCCCTGTTTGGGTCAGAAGCTCAAGTTTGGAGCAGGTTGGACCAACCCTGGCGGCTCCGTCGTTCACCCCTTTACTGCCCTCTTTGCCCTCCAACCAGGGGATCGGGGTGGCCTTCCTGGCTCCTTCGCTGCCCTCTTGCTGCCATCCCCCCCATTACTGACCAGATAGAGGCTTCCTCTACTTTCTAGAAAACGTTGCACTGTTTGCTGATTGTCTGCTGGAGTTGGGCAGCCAATAAGTTGAAACAAACACACCAAGAAAGGAACGGGTGCCCAGCTTTACAAGCAGGCTCCAGACAATTGCCTTGGGCAAGGCTCAGGGACACGGATAGGGCCCAGAGGGTGCAGATACCAGTAGTGCACAGCCAGACGGTCTGGCACCGGCCTTGGAGATACCAGTCTGTGGGGCGCAGCGTCCTGTTCGTGGCTTTTGCTGCCCAAAGAAATCCACGCTTGTCCTGCACATTAGAGATGCATCTAAATATTGTTCCCTTTGAGCCAGGCAATGAGTCTGGGGGCCTGGGGGAAGGCAGCCACCTTTCCCTGCATGGCTTCTTTGCTTCCTCCCTTCTGGCTGGAGACCCCCGTGTGGGGAAGGGTCTCTCCTCACGGCCCTGCTGCTCACAGGCTTCTTTCTGGGCCATCTCCTCAGGAGGGCCAGATGGGGGCCCCCAGTTCACACCCCCAACACCGGAAGGAGAACGAGGGAATGGGGCCAGCTGAGGACCCCCGGAGGGGAACCTCCCAGAGCTGATGGCAGAGGGGGGAGCCCTTGGCACAGGAAGAGACCAAGCCAGGAACTCCCAAATGTCCGTCTAGGGGGATCTTCTCAGCCAGCTCTGGGATCTCTGGCTTCCAGCCCCCTCCCCCCCTTCCCCAGCGGGTGGGCTGCCTGACCCGCACACCCCACGTGGGACCCCCTAACGTCAGTCCCTGAAAGCCTTACCCTGAGGGGGAAACGCCTGTGGGAGATGTGGACTCCCTCAGCTGCCCCCTACCCCCACTTCATCAGGGTGCTGGAGAGGGTCTTTCTCGCAAATGGGTGGGGGCCTCAGCAGTGGAATCTCCTAGGGCAGGGGTCTGCAAAGTTGGCTCTTTTAAGACTGGTGGAATACAACTCCCAGAGTTCCCCAGCCAGCTATGCTGGCTGGGGAACTCTGGGAGTTGAAGTCCACTAGTCTTAAAAGAGCCAACTTTGCAGACCCCTGCCCTAGGGCTTTCCCTGGCAGATGGGACAGCCTGGCTGCTCTGGAGGCCCTTCTCTTTCCCTTGAGGAAAGAGGGGTCCAACATCCCCCCCCCCCAAAAAAAGAGCCAGGGCCCCTGAGTGAAAGAGCTGTGAGGTGAGCAGCAGAGGGGTGGAGGGCCCCCGGGGCCCGGTTCCTTGGTGCGAGCCATGCTGGTGGGACGGATGGGTAGGAGGCTCCCCCACTGGGTCCTCCTCTCCCTGGGCACCCTGGCGCTGCCCCAGTGGGAGAGGAAGGCTGCTGGCGCCTGGAGGGGAGGAAGGAAGCCGAGTGGCGCCAGGCTGGGCCAAAAGGAGAACCCCTCGCGGTTGTGGGGGTGTCCCCCTCCGGAGGCTCTGAGTCAGCAGCTGCTCCGGGAAGAAGCCTCAGGGCAGGTTGGGCAGAAACGCAGCCCCTCCCCTCCCCATTTGTCCTCCTCTGTGTCTCCTTCAGTGGAGCATCTCCCCTAAGCCCCTTCCCCACAAAGGCCTCCCTTGGAGCTTCTGGGGGGTGACAGGGAGGGTAGGGGCGGGGGTCTCCCCCCAGGCCAGAAGCTCTCTTGTTCTCTTCACCTACAGGCTCCCTGAGACTGGCATGCAGAGGGTGGGGGGGAGCACCCTGGTTTTAGTGAAAGGGGGGGGGCTTCTGTGTTGCAGGCATAACAAATGCACGGTGGGGCTTTGAAGGTTGATGAGACATTCGCTTTGGGCCTTAATGCCCCATACATCCCTCCGTCCGATCCGCTCCCACAAGAGAGGGCCTTCTCTGGGTGCCGTCGGCTGGGCAATGCCGGTTGGCGACACCCAGGGGAAGGGCCTTCTCTGTGGCGGGCCCGGCCCTCTGGAACGACCTACCCCCTGACCTTCGCACTACCTCGGACCTCCGCCTCTTCCGCCAACGTCTTAAGACGCATTTATTCCAACAAGCCGGCCTAGCATAGCCCCCGCTTCCGACTTTTATACTTAAATTATAATTTGGTAGGGTTTTTAAATGGGTTTTAGCACGGGTTAAATAATTTAATATATTTTAATGATGTATATTGTATTTATTGTGGTTTCAAATCATGCCTGTGCGCCGCCCTGGGTCCTAACAAGGAGAAGGGCGGGGTATAAATTCGAATAAATAAATAAATGAATGAGTACCCGACATCTTCGAATGCTGCCTTGTTTCTAAAATGTCTCGAACTCTATTGGTTCTTTCACGAGACTTGACAGGCTGGTCCTCAGCCCCCCCCCCCCCCCAGTCACATCAAGAGCCACGCTAGGACCCCCCCCCCCCTCGCTTGAGTAATTCTCCTTGGACGGCCAAAGAGCTGCGGCTGCTGGGGCCTCTCCCTGCCAGCCTCCTGATCTCCAGGTGGTGGGGGAAGGGAGCTGGGCTTCGCCCCTGGCACAGAAACCCCCCACCCCATCTCTCTCTCTCTGGCAGCAGAGCTGAATGAGTGGAGGGGGGGGGTTGCAGGAGGAAGCGGCCATAGGAAGAGCAGCCATGCCTTCCACTGGGGGTCTTGGCTCTGTCCACGAGGAGCCTGCCCGCCTCAGTGCCACCCCACAGCCAGGGAGGCGTGTTGCCCCCCCCCCTAAGTTAAGCAGCACCCCAGATCTCCCCCTTCGCAGCCTCCGTCTGTCTTCCCTTGTGGGTCCAAGGTTTCCCCTTGGCTCCTGCAGCGGAAGCCCCCCAGAAGAGCAGGAAGGGCAGCCCCTCCGTGGGGCGCCCACGTTCCCTTCGGCATTGGCTCCCCTGGTGATGTGAGCAGGTCGTGAGGGGCGTTTGGGGGCTCCCAGCGGATCCGGGCCATGGGGACTCCCTTCCCGGCGGTCTTTGCCCTTCAGGAGAGCCAGGGTTTCCCACAGGTGGGCTGGGAGGAGCCAGGAGGGGGGCAGCAGCTGACTGGCTGTGGATGGACTTTATGCTGGAGGTTGTGCTCTGGGCTCCCCTGAGAGGCTGGATTGGGGCCGCGCGGTCAGCCCTGCAGCTTCTCGGCCTCAGGGTGGGAGGGAGCCCGTTTCCTGCCTACTTTTCCTGGTTTCTGAGCTTGTGGGGCAGGTCTCCCCATCTCTCTCACCCCGATTGGCAGTTTGGGCTTTGTTGACTCAGAGGGTTGGCATAAGAGGAGCTGCCTGCTGTCATCGCGCCCACCGTCTCTTCCCCAGAGGGCAAAGTCACCACAGCTGACCAAGCCTGGCTGCTACACAAACACAGCCGCTGGCTCTGTCAGCTTTGGAAAACGGCTGGACCCTCTTCCTCCTCTCTGGGGCAGCCCCTCTGATATTGGAAGGCTCCTATCCTGCCTCCCCTGGTCCTTCTCTTCCCTAGACCAGCCATGCCCAGTTCCTGCAGGCGTTCATCCTCTGTCTGAGCCTCCAGTCCCCTGGCCATCCTGGTTGCTCTTCTCTGCACTCTTTCTAGAGTCTCCACATCATTTTTTTACATCGTGGCGACCCAAACTTGAATGCAGGACTCTAGGTGTGGCCTTACTAGGGCTTTACAGAGTGGTATTAGCACCTCCCTTGATCTTCGTTGTGTCCCTCTGTTAATGCCGTTTAGAATTGCATTGGCTTTTTTGGCTGCTGCTGCACACGGCTGGCTCCTGTTGAGCTGGTTGTCCACCAAGATCCCTCCTGCAGTTCCTGCTATGCCTCCCCTGCCCACCCCAGCCTTTCTGTCCCAACACCAGGCCATGCAGCTCAGTGGTGGGTTTCTGAAGGCTCGCACCTACTCGCAAGAGCCGGATGGTGAAATTTAGAGAGCCGGTGAGAGGAGGTTCCACCGGTGGACCCAGAAGTAAGTCTGGCCTGCCGCTGCCGCTAACCCAATGGGAAGGAAAGCAAAGGAAGACAGAAAGTAAGAAAGGAAAGGAAAGGAAAGGGAAGGGAAGGGAGGGAGGGAGGGAGGGAAAGGAAAGGAAAGGAAAGGAAAGGAAAGGAAGGAAGGAAGGACAGACGGAAGGAAAGAAAGAAAGAAAGAAAGAAAGAAAGAAAGAAAGAAAGAAAGAAAGAAAGAAAGAAAGAAAGAAAGAATTTATCATCATAATTGAGCCCAAAGTTTTGGTTGCTAAGCAAGAGCATTGTTAAATGAGTTTCACCACATTTTACAAGTTGGTCACTCCCACCCTGTCACATGACTGCCAAGCCACGCCCACAAAATAGGCCACACCTACAGAGTAGGTTCTAAAAAAATTTGAAACCCACCCCTGATGCAGCTGCTCCTGGACCCAGCCCAGAACCCATCTGCACTGGTGTATGTTTGTGTGTGTGTGTGTTTGTGTGTGTGTGTGTAGCCTGGGTTTGGAGCCCGAGATGGTCCTGGGATTGAATGGTGGAGCCCTTCAGGCAGCCTGTCAACCGCGGTGGCCACGGAGGGCACAAGAGGGGCCTGTGGAAGAGGAAGGATCAGGCCACCTGCCTTGGCCGAGAGCAGGAGTGGAGAGAGAAACGGAACAAACCTAATAGACGTTCAGAAATGTCTTTTGATGGAAGTGCGAAAGAAATAAACAATATTTAATTACAGATCTACCCAAAGGAGGGAAGTCTACGGGCTCTTTCAGCTGAATTTCCCTGCAGGGCTGGTTTCATGTGATGGAGGGGAAGGGAGGAGGCGGGAGGGGGGAGAAGGATCCTGGCCAGCCCAGTCAGGAGGGCTCCCCTCAGCCTGGGCGGAGGGCGTGGAGGGGGCTGGCGTGTAGTCTGGCAGGCCGAGGCGTCCCCTTCCTCTTTTGAGTCTCACTTCCCAAAGAGGCCTTGGGAGCCAGGAGATCGGATTCTGCTGAGGGCGGCATTTCCTGAGAGAGAAGCGGACAGCGGGAAAAAAAGCTCAGGAGCCCCCCATAAGATCTGGGGAAATTCCGTGGGAGAAAGTGAAAGTGGAGATTTATTATTTATTTATTTATTTATTAGATTTCTATCTCCCAAAAGAGGGACTCGGGGCGGCGCACAGGGACTTAAAAACCCACAATACAAATAGTACAAATTCTACAAAAGTTAAAACTACTATTAAACAATTTTGACCCGTGCTAAAAAGAGAAAACAATTAATTTAAAACCCAGATCTAATAAAACATGGTTGTAGCAGCTATGCCAGGGCCAGCCATACGGGAAAAATAGGTTTTTAAAGTCCGGCGGAAGAGGCGAAGGTCGGTGATAGTCCGGAGGTCTGGGGGGGAGGTCATTCCAGAGGACGGGGCCTGCCACAGAGAAGGCTCTTCCCCTGGGCGTTGCCAGCCGGCATTGTCCAGCGGACGGCACCCTAAGGAGGCCCTCCCTGTGGGAGCGGACAGGTCGAGTGGAGGTATGCGGTAGAAGGTGGTCCTGCAAGTAACCAGGAGATGCCAAGAGGCCTTAGAAGGAAGCCCTTGGAAAGGGGCAGGTTGCCAGCTGGAGTGGGCATCAGGAAAAGGAAGAACGGGGCTAGCCTCCCCCCCTCCCCAATTCTATTCAGAATGAACTGGAGGCCCCTCCCCAGCCTTGGCCCATTCAGAAGCCCCTCCTCCAGGGACTGACTCTCTGGGGGGGGGGAGTGTTTTGGGTGCCTGAAGCTTTTGCAAAAGACCCTCCCTCCTTAGACGGGCTTTCCACTCTGAGGCTGCCTTTCAGGCTGGCCCACCACCTCCTGAAGTGGGGAGGTGGGTGGGTGGGGGGGAGTCAACCCTGCCCAGCCCTGGGACAGGAGCCCCGAGGTGATTTGGGGGTTTCAGGGTTTCTAACCACAGCCTCCCTCTCTTGGCCCCTTTTCTCCTGACAGCTCAACTCCCCTCTGAACCCCGTGAGCAGCACAGAAGACATCAAGCCCCCCCTGGGCATCAACGGGGTACTCAAAGTGCCAATGCACCCGTCCTCCGCCATGCCCGCCTTCACCAAGCACATCTGCGCCATCTGCGGAGACCGCTCCTCAGGTAATGCCCTCCTCCCCTTGCGCTGTTTCTAGCTGGCACCTAACTGCCCTGCCCAGGCCTCTGCCCCCAGTTAGTCTTCGGCTGCCCGCTTGGCATTTCCCGCAAGCGCACAGCAGGCGGGCTCTCCCTGCCTGGCAGGACTCAGGGGGATGCCAAGCTGGGCAGCTGAATCTCTCCCTTTCCCACCCACCGCTCCGGATTCTGGGGCAGAGAGGCTGGTGCTGCCACTGTGTGTGGACGTCACTCCTGTCCCCTTAACCTTTGGCCAAGTGCCCCCCCCCCCCCCGGGCGGCATGAGGGCTCCTCAGACAAAGGAACAGGCTGGCACTTGCCATCCTTGCCCCAGAGGGCCAGCCAGAGGCCGAAGGGAAGCATATCGTGGAAACCGTCCCCCCCCCCCCCCACTTGCCCTGCCCTTCCCGTCCCGCCTCCCCTTCCTACTGGGTCCCGGTGCCAAGGGGGGGGGGGGCTCCTTCCTTCCCTACCAGCCCCGTCTGTCTTCTCCCAGGCAAGCATTACGGGGTGTACAGCTGCGAGGGCTGCAAAGGCTTCTTCAAAAGGACAGTGCGGAAGGACCTGACCTACACTTGCCGGGACAACAAGGATTGCCTGATTGACAAGCGCCAGCGGAACCGGTGTCAATACTGCCGTTACCAGAAGTGCCTGGCGATGGGCATGAAGAGGGAAGGTGAGGCCAGGAGAGAGCTCAGGCGGTGGCGGGGCCGTCATAGTTGTGAAGGCTCCTGGTGGTCAAGGCAGCATTGAATGGAAGGGCTGAAAGGGGATTTGGAGGTCATCTAGACCGGCTTTCCCTCAACGGGACAATTGTATTGTTTTCCCATTTGACAGTGCAGAATCAGTGGCCCATCCTCCCTCACCTCTTTGTAAGGCATCACCTCGTTCCTCGTTTGTGGGCCGTTTGACATAAGTGTCAGGCCTGCTCCACTCAGATCCCTAGGCAAGAGAGACCCTCGACTCCACTTGGTTGAAATGATAGGCTCTTCTACTAAGGATTAGTGGCTAGGTTTGAATATTGCCGCAGAAAGTTGATACTTTCCCCCTTTCCATGGCCCTTCCGCCTTTGTCCCTTTCATCGGTGTCCAGGTGTCCAGTTGGGAGCAGCTCAAACGTTTTGGGAACCACTTAGATATTCGGTGCAATGTCTCACTCTGCTCCCAGGCTTGGTGTCCTTGGTGGCTGGTTAATCCCAGTGTGGTTGGATGGAGGGGAGTCCAGACTGGATGCTTCGTTCTTAGTAACATGCAGGTCGAGCTGGGAACTGCAATGCTTGACCCAGGACAGTGAGGGAGCACCGCACTCTCGGGGGAGTGTGGGGGGGGGGGGGAGGAGGCCAGGATTAAGCAGAGTTTTTGTTAAGCAGGACCATTGGCAGCTTCATGCCAGTCAATTCGCGTCCCTTGTTTTATTCCTCACAACTCTACATTTCTCCATGGTTTCATGTGGCATCAGCGCCCATCCCACGAGCACAGGGCATTGCATTTTGGTGCCCCTCCCGTTCTCTTTGAAATACTCAGATGGGATCATAAGGACTAGACCAGGGGTCCCCAACCTTTGCAACTTTAAGTCTGAAGGACTTCAGCTCCCAGAATTCTCCAGCCAGCAAAGCTGTCAGTGTCAGGGCCTGGGCCAGGGGTCTCCAACCTTTGCAACTTTAAGTCTGAAGGACTTTAGCTCCCAGAATTCTCCAGCCAGCAAAGCTGTCAGTGTCAGGGCCTGGGCCAGGGGTCTGACAGTTTTGCTGGCTGGAGAATTCTGGGAGCTGAAGTCCTTCAGACTTAAAGTTGCAAATGTTGGGGACCCCTGGACTAGACGCTTAGGGTTGGTTTTTTTTTTAGTATAGTCTGCCTGCAATGAAGTGGATTTCATAGCTTTGGATTTCCCAGGAGGCATCTTCGGCACCGCCCTTCCTCCTCTTCACAAAAGCCACCCAGGAAGCAGCTCCCGTGTCTGGGTTGGGTTGAGAAGGCTGGCCCTGGTTGCACCATCAGGTCAGCGGGCACATCCTTGCCCCAGCCGTGCTTGTCCCCTGGGCTTTGGGTGGTCTGGTTCCCTGCAGCCATTGCCTGCTCCCCCCCTCTCTGTGGGGCATCCCTCCTCTCTCCGTGGCCTCTTCCGGAATTTCTGAGTGGGGCGCAGGGGAGGGGAACCCCATGGAGAGCATCCAGACGGGGGCGGAGGAGGGATTGAGTTAGCGCCTGCCAGGTGTAGACACGTCAGCCCTTCAGAGTAGACAAGATTAAGGAACGGAAGTCATTCATGCTAATACCACTTTTATTCTAAGCTTCTGATAGCAGAATCTGAATGCGCCTCCTGCTTTCGCTCCCTTTATCCTCCTGGGAACCAGGGAGGGTCTGGTCAGAGGGGCTTCCTCACATTACATTTCTGTCCAGGTCTCAGGTTTCTCTTATCTGACTTATTGTCTTATTGTCTTGGTAGCGGCTCTTCTTCCTTCCCTCCCTCAAGGCCATCCCTGCTGGCCCTTGCAGGACAAAGCAAAGCAGGTCCCGCAGGGCCTTTGGCCAATCGGATGAGTGATGGGGGGGGGGGGTCCTGGGCGCTCTCGGGGCTTGGGTGCTTTCTTACAGGCATTTCACGACCCAACTAGCCAACGTCATCAGTGCGAGAACGGAGCAGGGTTTGCTCTCTGTCTATGTATACTAGTAGCTTTCCTTTTAGGTGGGACACGGTGGCTCAGGGGCTAAGGCGCTGAACTTGTCGATCAGAAAGGTCGGCAGTTGGGCGGTTCGAATCCCCAGCGCCGCGTAACAGAGTGAGCTCCCGTGACTTGTCCCAGCTTCTGCCAACCTAGCAGTTCGAAAGCACGTTAAAAATGCAAGTAGAAAAATAGGAGCCACCTTTGGTGGGAAGGGAACAGCGTTCCGTGCGCCTTCAGCATTGAGTCATGCCGGCCACCTGACCACGGAGACGTCTTTGGACAGCGCTGGCTCTTCGGCTTTGAAACGGAGATGAGCACCGCCCCCTAGAGTCAGGAACGACTGGCACAGATGTGCGAGGGGAACCTTTCTCTTTTTAGTGAGCTCTGCCCACAGGTCCACAAAATAAGAGTGAACCCCAAGGGAAAACTGGAATGGGGGGGTGAGGGGGCTCCTCTGGGGCAGCTGCTCAGGCTGCTTGTGGGGATGTGGAGGCAGCTACTGCAGGCGAGCCCTGGTGGTCCCTCCCTTGGAGGTGTGGGGGGGGGGCGATCATCTGCAGGTGGACTTGGGGGGGCAGGCAGGCCGGCTTCACTTCTGGACCAAAGACCCCAGGAGGCAGGATAGGAGAGAAATTCCTCCGCACTTTCCTGGCAACTCCAAGGTAGTCTATGTGCGCAAGGGGAGGCTCCATCTCCCTTCCTTACCTGCATCAGACTCAGGAGAATAGGTCTGCCTGGTAAGCAATTGATCATTTCCCTCTTTTCCGGGCTCACAAGAAGTAGGAATAATAATCTATATTAATAAAAATGTAACCAGAGTTTGTTCAAAACCGCTCATCTCCGAAAGTCCTGCACCGATCGCTTCCAAATTTTCACACAACGTTCCTTTTGAGTACGGCACCAATGATATAAATAGATTGTGTAGATGTCACACCTGTGCCAGGTACACGCAACGGAAATGTAAACAATTGTAAAAAAGGTAGGTAGATGGATACAGAGAGAGCAGTGGGCCACAGGTATTATGTCATCCTTTATGACATAAAATACTGAGGGAGAAATACAGTAGGTAGGTAGATAGGGAGGGAGGGAGAGGGAGAGAGAGGGAGAGGGAGAGGGAGAAATACAGTAGGTAGGTAGGTAGATATGTAGACAGGTAGGTAGACAGGTAGGTAGAGGGATAGAGAGAGAGAGGGAGAAATACAGTAGGTAGGTAGGGAGAGGGAGAGAGAGGAAGAGAGAGAGAGAGGGAGAGGGAGAAATACAGTAGGTAGGTAGGTAGATATGTAGACAGGTAGGTAGACAGGTAGGTAGAGGGATAGAGAGAGAGAGGGAGAAATACAGTAGGTAGGTAGGGAGAGGGAGAGAGAGGAAGAGAGAGAGAGAGGGAGAGAGGGAGAAATACAGTAGGTAGGTAGGGAGGGAGGGAGAGAGGGAGAGAGAGGGAGAAATACAGTGGGTAGTGAGGTTGGGGGTTATACAGTGGTTGTGTGTAAATGTTTGTGTGTGCAGGTGTAGATCTACACACAGATTGGTTGGCCATTTAACCAGACTGGGCCACAGCCATGAGTGTCCAGGAACGGCTAGTGGGAAATAAAAAGTCAGCCAGTTGTTCAAAAACCCAATGTCTGTGTGAGAGTGTGTGTGTGTATGTGGGGAGGTGAGTGTGAGATCATGATGGCCCTGTGAAGAGGTGGGAAGTTGGGAGTGGGGGGGCTCTCCCTTGCCTCCCTCCCCCTCTTTGTTCGGAAGGAGATGTAGAGGGACGTCCCTGTCCTGTGTTCGGGGCTTGGTGGGGTTCAGTGCCTAGAGCAAGCCAGCACTTCCGGCCTTGGGCTCAGCCCTGGGGCCACGCCGTCTTCCGGGGAAGGAATGCAACCTTGGGTGTGTCGTCCCCCCCCACTACACACTGATGGCTGCCAGCTCCCTCTGAGGCCACCCTCCTGGGGTCTCTGCCCTGAGGCCAGACAGACCCCCCCCCCTCCGGAAGCTTTCCTTGGCACTCAGGATGGGGGAGGGGAGGGGGGGGGAGGTCTGGACCTTCCCTTGCTGGAGAGACCTTCTGGGGTTTATTTTAATGAAATGTTTAAGCCGTGATGGCAGCTATCTAATGAGAACATCAGAGGTCAAGGGGCTTGGATCAACGGGTGGGCCCCGAGCAAAGAGGCAGCATATTGCAGGCGGAGGCTGCCCAGGGACAGTGGGCAGAGAAGGATGGTGGTAGGCACCAGAGGACCCGCCAGGCGCCTCAGGCAGATGGGCAGGAGGGCTGAGCTCCCCGCCGTCTTTTTTATATTGAAAAAGTTTTATTGGTTTTACATTTTTTAACAGGATAGGGTAATGGTTACAAAGAAATTTTGAGAGCATTCACGTTAGAGTCGTCGGCCCTTCCGAGACCTCAAAATACACAATAAAAAAGTTAACATAGAAAACATTTTCCATACCACTACAAGATGAAAGCAAGTACATTTACCTAAATTCTCCCTTCCATGCTGTCAGACATTTACAAAAAGTCCAGATAGAAATATTATACAAAATTGTTCAAGAAAAATCAAGGCAAAGTTATTTTTTTGATCTAAGTCTTTTGGCTATTGTATCTTCATTCTCTCCTCCCTGGCCCCCCGTGGGCGGGGCCGTGGCCCCCTCCGTCCCCCCTGGATCTTCCCCCAGGACAGAGGAATGTTTTTTTAAGAAAGGCTTCCGCCTCAGCAACTGTTTTAATCCTCACTCTTCCTCCTTCCCAGAACACCAGCATCCCTTCAGGTGTCATCCACTTGAACCAAATCCCGTGATCAAACAAGGTTTTAGACAAGAAGGAAAAATTCCTTCTTGCATCTCTAATTTTTCTAGGGATCTGCTTCAAGATAGTGACCGTTTTTTGTTGGTGAGTTAAAGGTTTCTCTCTCTGCGCTTTCAGGATTTCCCCTCTGGTTGACCTTCTAACAAATTTCACATGTATCTCTCTAGGCACTTCATTTATCCTGGCATATGCAGAATTAATTCTATAGGCTAGGTCAATGTCCCCCCTGATCTCATCCTTAGGTTTTTGTAAATAGTCTGCTAAAATTGTGCTCATAAGATCAGGGAGGCATTCACCAGATTCCTCAGAAACATTTTGAAATCTCAAAAAATATGTCATTCTTTCCATATCCATCCTAGACACATGCCCATATATTTCCACAACCTCATTAGTAACATTTTTAATTTCCCCCTTAGCCCCCGCCAGCCCCCTTCCAATTCTTCATTCTTCTGTGTGTTATCCAGCACTTGTCTTCTTGTATCCAACAACTCCTTCTTGAAATTAATATTTTCAGCCCTCTGGGCCTTTATTTCTGATATCAAAGTTAGCATAGAGGTTTCAAGAGAAGCCATCCTTTGTTCCAAATTCACAAGTGCTGCTTCTTGTGCCATGGTTAAAAGTTAGAGTCACTGCCACCAAGATGGCGTTTTCCGGGTGGGGCTGGTGGGGCAAATCAGGAGCTCAGTTCAGTTCAGGGCTGTGAAGTTGCAAACAATTCAGAAACCAAAAGAGACACAGTTTCCCAGGTCAGCAAATAGTAATAACGAAGGTATTCCAGAGAAGAAATCACAAATCCATCAAAAGAAATTTTTTTCAAAAATCCAGAGAGAGTCCTGCTTTCAAAGAGACGCTGGAAATTTTCCTTAGTTGAAATAGTCAGGCAGGGACAAAGAGAAGCCACTTCCACCACCCATCTCAGAGCCAGAGGGAGAGAGTAGCAAAAAAAAGAATTTTTCTTACCCAGCCAGACCTAGAAACAATGTTGCAAAGAATCGCATTCCACTTTCCCTTGTTAAAGACAGTCCGGAGTGAAAGTTTCCACTTTCTCTTTGCAGAGAAGCCATTTTAACGTGCCGCTTAAATCCGAGGGTTTTTTTTTTAGAAATAAACACCCCCCTCCCAGTCCGTTCAGCCTGGCTGGCAGCAAGGAAAAAAAAAGGTGTTCTTTTAAACTCACTCTCCCTCGCAGCTGAAGCCTCGGTGGTCCGCCGGGTCTCTCCGTTCAGCCCTCTCCATTAAAGCGAATGGCGCCGACAGCCGTTGGCGAAGGAAAAAAACCCCCGCAGCATGTTCCTCTCCACCTAGGTCGCAGAGAGGAGCGCTCTCCCCACCGCCGTGACGAGGGACGCTCCCTCTGAGCCGACCCTACGGGAAACCTCCGGTAACCGGAGAGTTTCGCCCCCGTGGGGGGGCAGAAAAGGCAACAAAGCGGTGAGCGAGCCCTAGGCTCGCCCGTCGCCGCTGGAGCCGGATACCGGAAGTCAGCTCCCCGCCGTCTTTTGATGGCTGCTGCCCAAGTCGCCAAAACTGGGCCTTTCTCCTCCAGGTGGGAGCCAGGTGTTTTCTCAGCCAATGCTGCTCGAGGCTCTCTTGGCACTTCTCCAGGATCCAGCAGCCCCAGGAGGTGCCACCTGGCACTCTGTGGGGGTGGGGGGCTGGGACCCCACCTGGGCCATATTCAGGCCTAGGTCCAGGTTGAAAAGGGGGAGGAGGCCAGGGGACAGGTGCCTGGCTAAGCATGGGGCCTCTTTGAGTTGGGGCGCTGGTGCCTTTTTAAGGGGGCAGGAAACTCCGACCACGGCTGCCGAGGGCATTAATGCTCGGGCAGAGCCTTTAAACAGCCTTGGTAGCCAATCCAGTGCCTATGGGCCATGGCACACTCCGATGCCAGAAGCTCCTCCACTGTTGGATTGTGGGATGGGCTCCGTAGGCATCGGTCCCAGCCCCAAACTGTGTGTGGAGCAGCACTGAGGTTGCCCGTGGGTGGGCTCCAATGCCATCAAAACACGTGGTCGCCTGCTCAGAAACTGTCCCTTGGGCAGCTCTCCACGGAGGCCGCCTGGCTGCTCAGAAGAGGCCGCGATGCCACGATTGTGCCCGCCTTAGTCCAAAGGGCCACCTCCCCCTTAAGCCACCAGGTGAGCCTCTGCCGCTCCCTTCTCTTCTCTTCCTCCTGATCTCCAGACGATGGTTTGCGGTTCTCCAGATTCTGTGGCTGGGTGGGTAGGGGGAGGGTCCCTTCTGGGATGCTTCGTGTCCTGGGGGGCTTCCAGAAACGCCATATAAATTTGGCCCGGCTGCTCTGGAGACCTGAACCCATCTGAGGTCAAGAGACACTCCCTGCTTGGGTCCCTGAGATGCCCCAGCTGGGATCCTCTTCCTCCCACCCGCCCTTCCTAATTTCCCAGGGGAACCACTTATCCTCCGTCCCTCCCTCCCTCCCTCCCTCCCTCCCTCCCTCCCTCCCTCCCTCCCTCCCTCCCTCCCTCCCCTGCCGAGGGCTCCTGCTTGTTTTCTGTTGTTCTTGGGCCGCCTTCCCTGAGAATCTGACCCACCAGATTCCTTCTGAGCTCAATGCATCTCCGAAGCTCCTCTTGGCCCCCTTAGCAGCATATGAGTGTTTTCCTGGCTTCGGGCTTTCTTCTGCCCTTCCTTGGCAGCTTTCCCTGCCTCTGGTTCCTGCCCCAAGGGATAGAAGGAGCCCAGGAGGCAGCTTGATCAGAGCCCTCCGTGGGGAGGCCTGCAGGGGCTCCAGAAGAGCCGGAGAAATCCCTCGGCAAACTGCAGGAACGGACCTCAAATCTGGCACAAATGCCAGCGAATGCCCTCCTTCAGGAAGGCTCAGAAGGGTGGCATTGGCTGGCATGGCCCCCTCCGATGAGAAAAGCGCTTACGAATGCCAAGAGCCTTTGGGAAGGCTGCCGTTTGCCAGCTTTTTCCATCCGCAAGGGGAAAAGGTTAGCCAGGGCCAGCCTCTCTGCCCCTCCAGTGGGGAAAACATGCCAAATGCCAACGTTCTGAGGATGGCATTCACCAGCGGTGACACATCAGATCCGAGGCCTTCTCTCTCAGCGCCTGGGAGGGTTTTCTCTGCCTGCCTGGAGCGGAGGGGAAATCCTTTCTTGCGCTGCCAGACCAGGCCTCCAATCCAAACCTCCCGTCCGCTGGCAAACCTTTCCTGCTGGCCTCTTCAATGACTTTCTGGGGAAGCCGGCAGACAAATCTGCAAGAACGGCCGCCCCAGGATGGAGGGCAGGGCCCTGGGGTTGTAAATCAGAAGAGTTTGCCAAGCACTCGAAATGCACTCATGGGACGGGATGGCGCTGCGATGTGTTACAATGGCCGGAAGTGCTTTAGGGGCCATAAACCACCAGTTCTTGAGGCTCCTGTGGCTGCGGACCCCTGTAAGGGGGTAGTAAGGGAGTAGTAAGGGGGTAGTAAGGGAGTAGTAAGGGGGTAGTAATGGAGTAGTAAAGGGGTAGTAATGGAGTAGTAAGGGAGCAGTGGTGAGTTAAGGACGCCCTCCGTTGGGTACAGCAAAGGCTGAGAAAATAGCAGAAAAAAAAAAGTGAGGATGGGATTTTTAGCCAGGCAAAAAAGTTCTCCATAGTATACAATTCCCGATCTTGATGAAGCATCAGGGCCTTCTTCTCCTGAGAAACAGCCCCAAACATTCAATATTTTGATCCGTAGAGGAAGCCCTTGCGGAAAGATCTGGAGCTGAGCCGGGAAGGCCCATTCCTCTCCTCTGGGACGTGGGTGGGTTGGTGGGGGGAACGGTGGCCATAGATTTTGCGCTGCGGATGGGAGTCATGGGCAGGAAATGGTTGTGGCTTCCATGGGGTGGATGTTTGTGAAACAGAGAGCCCACAGAGAGGCTGTTACTCAATCTGAGCCCTCGGAAAGAGCGAGAAACGGCCTGATTTTAAAAGCAGGCAGGCAGGCAGGCAGGCGGCCGAGAGACACCCGCCCGGCGTGCAGAAATCAGGGAGCGTCCATGTGCTAAGAATGAGCTTGGCATCCTTTGCCTCATGAGAAGGAATTCTGGGATGGGATGTGGGGCGGGGGGCAGGGGGGGGCTCTTGATGCTATACACCGCCCTCTTGGGGGGCGGGGGGGGGGGGGGAGAAGGGCAGACGTCTCCTGCCAGATGTGAAGGCTGGCAGATGTCACCTCAAAGGTTTGCTGCTGTGCTTCGGGTGGCTCTTTCCCTGCCACTCCGCCATAAACTCCGGGAACCTGATGGGAGGGGGACACTTCGGAGTCCACGCTGAGGCAGCCCCCTCCCCCCACCCCCAATCTGCCTTTCTTGGGCTCTGCTGGAAAAAAGAGTTTTATTCGATCTGAAACTAGGACAGCCTGCTGGAGATCCCCAGCTGCCTCCTGGTTCCGCTGGGGATTGCCCTGCTCCAGCACAGTGCCTGGATGCCCACCGCATTTTCCCTGGGGGGGGGGGGTCTCCTATTGGCTTGGGAGGGGTAGGGGGCCGCTGGCCAGAGGCGCTTAGCCCCTTCCCCCGTCCCATCCCAAGAGGCTCACCGGCATTCCTCTCTTCAGCCCAGCAGGCTCTCTGAAAGATTCGGCAGGGAACAAAATAGCCGTAGCCCTCGGACTTATAGACCCCTTCAGAGTGTTTTTTACAGCCCCCTCTAAGCGGTTTACAGGGTCAGCCTCTTGGCCCCCCAACAATCCGGGTCCTCATTTGAGCCACCTTGGAAGGACGGGAGGCTGAGTCAACCTGGAGCCAGTTGGTCAGGATCGAACTACTAGCAGTGGGCAGAGTTAGCTTGCAATACTACCTTCTAACCACTGGGAGGGAGGGAGGAAGATAGCAATAGCCCTTATATACCGCTTCCCAGCCCTCTCTAAGAGGTTTACAGAGTCAGCCTCTTTCCCCCCAACAATCTGGGTCCTCATTTGAGCCACCTCGGAAGGACGGAAGGCTGAGTCCACCTGGAGCCGATCAGGATCGAACTCCTGGCTGTGGGCAGAGTCAGCCTGCAATGCTTCACGTTAGCTGCCCCCCCCCCTTCCCAGGCCTGAAGATTACAGCCGCTCAGACAGACTCAAAGGAGCCCCTTCCCGCTTCTTCTCACCCCCCCTCCCCTCCCCAGGAAAGGCCTGCCTGTAGATGGGACAGGGAGACAGAAAAGAGGGCTTGGGCGGACCCCTTGCCCTTTGAGCCCCAAAGATTTCACCTGAGAGGGGAAAGGAAGAAGGGCACCTTAAAAGATTGGACCAGAGACATCCCCCCGCCCCCCAGCCTCCCCCCTCCCCCTTCAGTCTGGGAAAAGGTCCCCGTGCCATCCGGTCTTTGGGTGGTGCTGCCAGTCCAGCGCAGCCAAAATTGAGCAACTGAAACCTGCACCGCGGTGGCGGCGGCTGCCTCTCTTCTAATGATCTTTCATTTCCAAATCTCTACTCTATTGCAGGGATGGAGCACCATCCATCCCGACCCACAAGACTCCCTGGAAGGCAGGAGCAACCAGGTACTCCCATTTCAATCTTACTAGACCAGCTGTTAAGCAGCAAACATCTCTTGGGCTCCCCAGAGGGTGGCCTGGAGAGGCAGAGTCCTCCCAGAATCAGCCGAGTCCCCCCCCCCCCCTCTGCAGGGGCAGCTCCTCTGGCCAGGAAAGGAAAGAGACCCAATAATACATCCAGGCTAGAGGGCCAAATCCCAGAGGAGCTGCAGGGCGAAAGGAGAGGCAGACCCTGGGGGCACATTGGGCCACAAGGGAGTGAGAGAGGTCTCTGTGGCTTGTGGTGGGCTGGAACGTGGCTCTCTTGCAGGGCCAGTTCCACGATGCACCAGGCGGGCTTTTAAGGCCCCCGAGGCGGTCGAAGAGTCTCAAGGCAGCAGGCTGGGGAAGGGGGGTGTCTGTGGGTCACAATCTGCCCCCTGGGCGTTCCTTCCAAGGCCTGTGGTGGCTGGAGGGTCCCTTTGAAGCCAGCGCTGGCGTGGTTCATGCCACCGGGGGCTGACGTGGGAGGATTCGGACAGACGGTCTGGGCCAATGGGGCCCTCAGCACTTTCCAAGCTCTGCCTTGGGGCGCCTTCGCAGGTCCTTTTATCCAGCCGCCACCCGTCCTGTGGCAGCCCCGAGCATTTGGGAAATGGCGCATTAGCAGTGCTTGCATTCGCACCGCGAACCGGACAGGGAGGGAATCAACAGGCAGGCAGGGGTTCTGTGGGCCTGGCCCTAATTAAAGCCTCCATGGGCAAAGGCAGCGAAGCTCAGCGTCACAGCGGTGTTGAGAACCAGCGGGTGGGCAGCCTCCCCTCCTCCCCATTTCTGCGGAAGGCTTCCTGACTTGGCATCCTGGCAGGGCTGCGTGTGGCAAGGGAGGTTGTGATGGGCAAGCCGGCCAACGGGTGACCCATCGGCAGCAATTCCCCAAAGACGAGGGCAGGTGTGAAGGGCTGGGCTGGGCTTTGTGTCTTCTTTGTGTCTCAGCGGTGAGCGTCACGCACGGAGGTCCCACAAAGGAAATGGTGGTGGGGAGGGGAGTGGGGCAGAAGGGCCACTAAGAAATGGGTGGCACCAAAAAACCCCACTGGCTGCAATGCAAGAGGGGGCAGCACACTTGGGTTGCTGCAAAGCCTGGCCGATTCCATGTAGCCAAGAGAGAGAGGAAGTGGATGCTTTTCTTTGTCGGACGGCGGCTGAATAGAGAAGGGGGGTGGGTGGAAAGTCCAGCCTTTCTGCCCTGAAAGGGACCGTTGGGGTTTTGGGCTCTGCTTGAGGGAGATGGAGACTTTCACACAGGCACAGCGAAGGGGAAGCCAAAGCCAAAGCAGAGATCTTACGGTCTTGCAGCAAATGTCTGGGCCTCCTTCAGGTTGGGACCACCTACCTCCCCCCCACCACACCCTGCATCTCTCAAGCGCTGGCCTCTGAGGGCCGGGGATGGCCTCCCCATGGCTCTGGGCCTCTGTCCTCGAGGGCCGTTTGGCCTCCTTTTGCCCTGCAGAGCTGGCTAAGGGTGGCTGAGCGGCCCCCTGGCACGTTGGCCCTGCATGAGCCAAGGGCCGAAGCCTGGCCAACCCCCGCCGTGCCCCTCCCTGCTGAGCCTTGAAAGAAAGGGAGCCATTCCAGGAAGGGAAAATTCCATCCCGTTCCTCACCCGGAGGTCAGTCTGCCATCCCGTTCCTCAGTCTGCCATCCAGTTCCAGGTTCTGCCCATGCCAGCCAATGCCCGGAGAGGAATGCCTCTAAATAGCGCCCAGTAAGTGACTTGGCACAACGGAACCGAGTTTAGTCAAGTCCACCCTAAACTGACTGCCGTTTGAGGAGGGGGCAGAGTCAGGGGGGCAGAGAGTGAAGCCAAGAAGGGTGCTTTGCCTGAGGCTCCGGGGTGTCTAGCTGGACTCCGGGTGAGGCGGGAAGTAGCTCTCCTCTGACCTCGTGGGGAGCCCTTGGCCAAGGCCGGAAGGGACCAGGTCTCCTTGGAAGGAGGGCCCCTCTAAGGACGGCCGCTCAGACTCCTCTCGCAGGGCAAGGGTCAGCTAGCAACGAAACCACCAAGTGCAGCGAGTCGTGAAGAGTTGCGCAGGGGCCAAATTTTGCCCCATGGCCATTGGAAACCTCTGGAGCGAAGGGCTTCCCTGCTTGTGTCCGGTCAAGCGTCTGACGGAAGAGGTCCTATTGGCAGCTACGTAACGCATGGAGGGGCTTCCGTGGGTTGGGTCTGGGACTGTGTATCTTAGTGAGCTGAAGTGACAGCCCAAAGGCAGGGGCTCAGCCAGGGCAGCCCTCCCACCCGTGGCTTCCGCCTTCCCCTGCGTCCAGGCGGTCGGTGAGCGTCTCCTCCACCATCGGGAGCAACCTCTCAAGCGGGTGGGTGGGTGGGTATATCCAGGGGCCGAGCCCCCTGCAGGGTCCAAGTACTCCAGGTCCGGGGGTCTCACAGCCTGCTGGGCCTGTCCCACATGCCGGGCAACGTCAGGGCTCCCCAAAGCCCAGAATCCCTGCAGGCCCCTGGCCGACTCCAGGCCCTTCGGCAAAGTTCTCGGGCTTGGCTCTCACCTCTGGCCTTTATGCCCTGCCTGAGGGCCACGAGGGGCTTTCAGCCCAGCTGAGCTGTGCCCAGAGGGAGCTTCTGGGTGAAATGGGAGGGGTCGAGGCCCCACTTAAAAAACCCCTCACCCCCCCCTGGGAATATTAGCTCAGTTTGGGCGGGAAAAAAGTTTTTAAGTCTGTGATTTCTCTTAAACCCCGAAGCACCACGACAATCGTTTTTATCCCTTTCCATCCCTTCTCCCTCAAACAAAAAGAAGGGACCAGGTAGTCCTCGTTTAGCGACTGCTTCATTTAGCAACCCCTCGGGGTTACCGTACGGATTTTTAAAAAAACAAAAACTTTTGCGGCTTCCAAAACTGAGACAATCCTCCCATTCGGGACCTTTGCAAATCTGCAGAGCTGAATTGAGGAAAGGAAGACCTTGAGTTGCCGGCCCCAGTGGTGTCACTAAATGAGGACTACCAGTACCGTACATTGCTGCCCCCCCCCTAGAGCCCGAGTGGGCCACCGCCTCCCCAAGCCTCCCGCCGTGAAACCTTTCGGCCTCCAACGCTCTCAGGCTGACCCCTGACCCCTCTCTTGACCCTCCCAGCTGTCCAGGAGGAGCGGCAGAGGGGCAAGGACCGCAACGAGAACGAGGTGGAGTCCACCAGCAACGCTAACGAGGACATGCCGGTGGAGAAGATCCTGGAAGCTGAACTGGCCGTGGAGCCCAAGACGGAGACCTACATCGAAGCCAACATGGGCCTGACCCCTAATTCGGTAAGCGAGTGACTTGCCTGGCCTCGGTCAAGCCCCCCCCCCCCCCCGGCAGGACCTCTTGGCTCCAGGGCTCCTCCCGCGAGGCCTCCTCTTCCTTGCCTTTTCGGGTGGGGTGGGGGAATGGCCAGGAGTGCTCAGCCCCATCAGAGAAGGTTTGAGAGGGAGGGTCCCACGGGGGCTTTTTCAGGAGGCAACTTTCTGGGTTTTTCGTTTGAAGACGTTTCGCTCTTCATCCAGGAAGCTTCTTCAGCTCTGGCTGGAGGGCGGGGGATGGAAGGATTAACGTTCCTTGCAGACAGCTGGTCCTTGGCCTCCTTTGAGGGGGTCCCTGAGGCCACCTGGAGGTTTACCTGTGTCCTCGGGGCCACCTGAGTTAGGGCTCCTGGTTCCAGTAGTCCGCAATCCCTCCCCCTCTGGAAATCCATTCCTACGCCCACATTCCACATGAGTTGCACAATCCCAAATTGTGCAGCTAAAAGCCTGTCGAGATTCTCCATCCCCCAAGGTCATGGCTGTCCCAGAGGGGCTTTTTTCAGGAGGTCCCTGGAGCTTCTTGTTTTTTCTTTTTGAGGACGTTTCGCTTCTCATCCAGGAAGCTTCTTCAGCTTTGACTGGAGGGTGGGGAAATGGAAGGATTTCTATTCCTTGCAGAGAGCTGGTCCTTGGCCTCCTTTTGGGGAGTCGTTGAGGCCTCTTGGAGGTTTACCTGTGTCCTCAAAGTCACCGGAGTGGTGCAAATGGATCCTGTAGTCTGCAATTTTGCCTCTGGAAATCCATTCCTTCTCCCACCCCATTCCAAGGGCCTTCATCCCAAATTGCGTAGCTAAAAGCCTGTCGAGATTCTCCATCCCCCAAGGCCATGGCTGTCCCAGAGGGGCTGTTTTCAGGAGGTCCCTGGAGCTCCTTGTTTTTTCTTTATGAGGACGTTTCGCTTCTCATCCAGGAAGCTTCTTCAGCTCTGACTGGAGGGTGGGGGAAATGGAAGGATTTATATTCCTTGCAGAGAGCTGCTCATTGGCCTCCTTTGAGAGGGTGGTTGGAATTGAATTGAGGATGAGCTTCCAGGGTCTTCAGCAAACCCAAACAGACCTCCCACAACCCACTCAAAATCATGGGCAGCAAACCCGGAGGGGCCTGGTCCAGATTTCTCCAGGGCCAGAGTGACCCTGAAGAGTCTCTGGGGCAGGACCCCCACCAGCCCAGGAGCATCGGTAGCACTGCAAGTGGGGCAGTTTGCTGGAGGGCAGGAAGGGCCAGGAAGCGAGAGAGTGGCCAGAGGGAGGCCGGGAGCCACCCAAGACATGCTAGAAGAGCTCTTCACCCAGCAGCCTTGCCTGAGAATTCAGCAGGATTCCCCCAATTTCTCCTCCTCGTTGTTTCTCTGGGGTGAGGGTTGTAGGGGAGGAAGGGCTTTCTGCCATCCGCAGGTTGGCTGCCAAAGGGAGCCTGGCCCACTGCCAGCCTGCCTCTGCCAACGCTGGGCCAGCCAGGACTCCTGGCAAGGCACAGAAAGCGGCTGCTTCCCGCTGGCTGCCTGGGTTCAAACTCCCTAGGGCAGGGGTCTGCAAAGTTGGCTCTTTTAAGACGGGTGGACTTCAACTCCCAGAATTCCCCAGCCAGCATAGCTGGCTGGGGAATTCTGGGAGTTGAAGTCCACCCGTCTTAAAAGAGCCAACTTTGCAGACCCCTGCCCTAGAGGAGATGGGCAAGGCCGGGCAGAGGGGGAGGGGGCAGAGGAAGCAGCACTTCCGGCTTCTCCCCTGGCCAGGTTCGGGCATCTGCCTGGCTGGGAGGAAAGCCCCAGGGGTGGCACCCGCAGCCTGTGGGCAGCTGGGCGTGGTGCTCAGCCTGGGAGCTGAGAAGGGAATCTGGGAGGGTCCTTGCATGCAGGGAGGTTGCTACCCCTGGGGCTTCCCTGGACGCCGTAGTCCCAGGAGAAAGGCTCGCTTCCCCTGAGCAGCCACTTTGGGAAGGGGTTTCCTGGTGCCGAGGTTTGCTGGGGGCATCGGGGAGGGGGGGTGTCTTCCCCAATGACTCCAGGGCTGTGGATCTCCGGCTTGGTAGAGCTGGCCAGAGCCAGAGGCAAGGGGCGCTGGGCTCGGAGACCCTAGAGCAGGGGTCCCCCAAAGCTGGCAACTTTAAGACTAGTGGACGTCAACTCTCAGAATTCTCCAGTCAGCTTTGCTAGTCCACTAGTCTTAAAAGTTGCCAAGTTTGAAGACCTCTGCCCTAGAGGACAAGGCGCGAGAAGGGTGCAGCTGGAGACCCCCAGGTTGGGTAGAGGCCAATCGGCAGGGTTCTGTTGGCTGCCCCCCTCTGATGGCATCACCTCTTTGTCTGGGCCCGCTCTGGGCTCCCTGGCGGAAGAGCCTGGCCTTGGGCGCCTTGCCTTGCCTGCTTAGCTAAGACTGGGAGGGTGGGGGGCTGCCTTGCAGGGGGCTTTGGGAGGCTCTCCAGCTGAGGAATGGGCCGAGGAAGGGCAGGGAAGTGGGATCTGCTGCTCCCCACGGGGCCCTCTTTGCTCAGGGGTGTTGAGGATCTCTCCATTAGGAGACCGAGAGATGTGCAACGGAATTGCAGCAAGGGATATGTTGCTAGATATTCACACTATCAGCCACAGACACCGATGGTTAAAAACAAGCAGACTTTTACTTGCGGTGGAAAATAAAGTAAACTACTTCTTCACAAACAAGTGATAGTCTTGAATCAGAATACAGTCTATATCTCAAACAGTTGGCTTACAGTTGCTTAATCCACGATTCTTCTTGCTCTGGTGATCTAACCCCACGTACAGAGTCTCCATTCAAATGATCAGCCTCTAACAGTGCTTCTGGCTCCCTCTTATGGCCGATTGAGGAAGCAGCAGCCAATTACATTTCACTGTATCATTTAAAGTTACAAGATACCATTTTCAATCACGGCTTATATATATATATATTGCCAACCCAACACTAGAATTATATTCCTAACAAAGGGATTAGGCCACTGATAGGAAGAGGGCGAACCGAAGGGGGGTCTGGAGCCGTGGGCCTTGTGAATTTGCCCTCTGAAGACCTAATGTTGGGGTTGGGCGTCGGGGCCTTCGATCCACCCAAGGGGTTTTTGCAAGTTGGAGACGTTCCTCTGTCAGAGCTGCCCCTCCTCCTTACACACCCCACTTCCCTTCTGGCTTTGCTGCCTCCTCTCTGGCCCCCAGCCCCTCAGATGCAGACTTGCCCCCTGGAGGCCTCTGCCTCGCTTCAGAGCAGCCCCCCCCCCCCCAGCCTCTTGGCACCCGGGAATGGCCCTGGAGGAAGAGGGAGGGAGGGGGCTGCTTCTCAAGGAGGAGGTCCGCCCCTTTGCAGAATCCGGGGATCAAAACCTTCCCCTTCCATTCCAGGGACAGGAGAGGGTGTGTGTGTGTGTCTTTTGGCCTAAGGAGGGGTCCTGCAGGCGGGGGGTGGGTGGGAGTGGCAGGGCCTGGCCCGTCTGACGCCCCTTGTGGGGTCTTCTCTCGGCAGCCCAATGACCCGGTCACCAACATCTGCCAAGCAGCGGACAAGCAGCTCTTCACCCTGGTGGAGTGGGCCAAGCGGATCCCCCATTTCTCGGAGCTCCCCCTGGACGACCAGGTGATCCTGCTCCGAGCTGGTGAGTAGTAGCCAGTCAGCCCGGAGCTCCAGCCAGGCTGAGAACGGGGAGCCCACAGGGAGAGAGGCTCAGGGCAGCCGAGGAAGCCTTCGCGTTAGGACAGATTCTACAGAGAGGGACAGAATTGGAAGGGACCTTGGAGGTCATCTAGTCCAACCTCCCGCCCAAGCAGGAGGCCCAACACCCGTGATGGCAAACCTATGGCACCCATGCCACAGGGGGCACGTGGAGTCACTTGTCAGGGCATGCAAGGCGTCTGGGCAGCTGACTTCGGCCTTCTTTTGAGGCCGTTTTTCACCCTCCTTGAAGCCTCCGGAGTGTGGAAAACCGGCCCTTCAGGAAAGCCAGAGGTCCGGTCCTAAACTTCCAGTTTGCCTGGAGGGCTAGTTTTTCGCACTCCAGAAGCTTCAGGGAAGCTCCTAAAGCCTCCGGAGGGCCTCAGGGGGGGGGGGGGGGGGCTGTTTTCGCCTTCCCCAGGATCCTATAAAGCCTCCGCAGCCTGGGGAAGGTGGAAAAAGCCTGCCAAAAATGTGGGACAGCGCTGGTCATGCACGCATGCGCACACTGGGGTCGTGTGCATAGCATTATGGGTGTGGCACGACCCCACACAACCCCCCCCCCTGCGCTCCCCCTGTTTTTGGCAGTGAGCTACAAAAGGTTCCCCATCACTGCCCTACACCATATCTGTATCCTGCCTGACTTTTCAATGACTTTTGACATCTATACGGCCTTTCCTTCCTTCCTTCCTTCCTTCCTTCCTTCCTTCCTTCCTTCCATCCTCCCTCCCTTCCTTCCTTCCTTCCTTCCTCCCTCCCTCCCTTCCATCCACCCTCCCTCCCTTCCATCCTCCCTCCCTTCTTCCCTCCCTCCCTTCCTCCCTCCCTCACTTCCTTCCATCCTCTCTCCCTTCCTCCCTCCCTCCCTTCCTTCCATCCTCCCTTCCTCCCTCCCTCCCTCCCTTCCATCCTCCCTCCCCCTTCCATCTTCCCTTCCTCCCTCCCTCCCTTCTTCCCTCCCTCCCTTCCTCCCTCCCTCCCTCCCTTTCTTCCATCCTCCCTCCCTCCCTCCCTTCCTTCCATCCTCCCTCCCTCCCTCCCTCCCTTCCATCCTCCCTTCCTCCCTCCCTCCCTTCCATCCTCCCTCCCTCCCTTCCATCCTCCCTTCCTCCCTCCCTCCCTTCTTCCCTCCCTCCCTCCCTCCCTTCCTTCCATCCTCCCTCCCTCCCTCCCTCCCTTCCTTCCATCCTCCCTCCCTCCCATCCTCCCTCCCTCCCTCCCTTCCTCCCTCCCTTCCTCCCTTCCTTCCATCCTCCCTCCCTCCCTCCCTCCCTTCCTCCCTCCCTCCCTTATTCCCTCCCTCCGTTCCTTCCATCCTCCCTCCCTCCCTCCCTCCCTTCCTCCCTCCCTCCCTCCCTCCCTCCCTCCCTCCCTTTCTTCCTTCCATCCTCCCTCCCTTCCTTCCATCCTCCCTCCCTCCCTTCCTCCCTCGCTTCCTCCCTCCCTTCCTCCCTCCCTCCCTTCCTTCCATCCTCCCTCCCTCCCTCCCTCCCTTCCTCCCTTCCTTCCTTCCTCCTTTCCTTCCTTCCATCCTCCTTCCCTCCCTCCCTCTCTTCCTTCCTGGAGGGACCTTGGAGTCCTAGTGGACGATCACTTAAACATGAGCCAGCCATGTGCAGCAGCAGCAAAAAGGCTAATATGGTCCTTGGTTGGTATAGAAACAGAGGCAGAGGATCAAAATCACGTGAAGTGTTAGTACCGCTTTATAAATCCTTCGTAATGGCCACACTCCATCTTGTTTTGGTGACCACATTGCAAAAATGAGGTTGAGACTTTGGGAAAAGCCCAGAGAAGAGCAACTAAGGAGATCAAAGACCTGGAGATGAAAACATAGGAGGAACGGCTGCAGGATTTGGGTCTGGCCAGTCTAGAGAAAAGAAGGATTGAGGGTGAGATGATAGCAATCTTCCAGTGTTTGAGGGGCTGCCCCAAAGAAGAGGGAGGGGCCAACCTATTCGCCAAAGCACCAGAGGCCAGGACAGGGAATAATGGTTGGAAACTAACCAAAGAGAGAAGCAACTTGGAGTGAAGGAGAAACTTCCTGATAGCGAGGACCAGGGGAACAGAAGTTGCCTTCAGAAGTTGTGCGGGCTCCATCCCTGGAGGTTTTTAAGAAGAGACTGTTGGGGGTCTCTCCTTTAAGAGACAGAGAGTTGTGCAGTGGAATATGCAGCTAGAGAAACGTTGCTAGCAGACACACGAATAGAGTCTCAGACACTGCTAGTAAAAACGAGTAGCTTTCCTTGTGATGTACAACTCAACTTCTGCTTCACAAGCAGTGATAGTAGGCATTGAATCAAACACAGCCCTTAACTCACAAACAATTGCTTACAGTTGCAATCCACGATTCTTCCTTCTTCAGTCAGTCAGTCAGTCAGTCAGTCACAGCGAGCAGAGAGAGAGAAAGAGCTCTCCTGGCTTCCTCTTATTGCTGAGTTAATTACAGCTGCTAATTACATTCAAACATTCAAAGTAACGAAGACCATTTGTTATCATGGCTTATATACAGTATGTTGCCTACCCAACATTAGGATTATACTCTTAACTGGATAGTCAGTTGTCTGAAATGGTACAGGGATAACATCCAGGGTTATCCTTCCGGGTCTCTTCTGATTGATGGCTTGATTGTGGTCAATACTAGCAGTGTATGGGGAGGAAGAGGGGGAGGAGGAGGAGGGGGAGGAAGAGGAATATCCAGCTCTTACCTGCAGAGCTTCACCTTGGGCAGAGTCCCTTCCACCTGGGAACGTGGGAAGCAGCCTGAGCAGCCTTCCAAGGACTCTCAAGCCCCTTTTGCTGCCTCTTGGCAGGCAGGCCCCACTTCACACCTCGGGAATAATCCGGAGCCTTCCGATACTCGCCGGCTGCAACCACAGACGCTTGTCCGAAAGTTGTTTATGGCTCTCGAAGGGCTGTTTATTTTCCTCGCCTCTTTCCTCTCTTCCTATCTGGGGCCGAGAGGGAAGGACATTCATCCAGCCACTTCCTTTAGACTCCAGAGGTAGGGAAAAAGTTGAAAAGAGCTGGAGGAGGGCTGACCGGACCTTGGCTTCTGCCTGCCTGATAAACATCAGGCAGGGAATCACAGTTGTGACTCTTAAGAGGGCTGGGAATTGCAGCATCCACACAGCCGCAATTGCTGTTTGCATAACTCTATCTAACAAAATGAAATTCAACGGAGAGAACAATAAAGTCCTACCCTTAGGTGAGAAAAACCAAAAGGACACCTACAGATTGGGTGAAGCCAGCCTTAATAGCAGGAACTGGCAGAGGGATTTGGGAGTCTTAAGTCAACAACCAGCTCAATAGGAGCCAACCGTGGGCAGCAGCAGCCAAAAAAAGCCAGTGCAATCCTAAGTCGCATGGATACAATCGAGATCAAGGAGGTACTAATACCACTCTATAAAGCCTTAGTAAGGCCACACCTAGAGTCCTGCATCCAGTTTTGGTCACCAGACTATAAAAAAGAGGTGGAGACTCTAGAAAGAGTGCAGAGAAGAGCAACCAGGATGATGAGGGGACTGGAGGCTCAAACATAGGATGAACGGTTGCAGGAACTGGGCCTGGCTAGTCTAGGGAAGAGAAGGACCAGGGGAGACAGGAGAGCAGCTTTCCGATATTTGAGGGGCTGCCACAGAGAAGAGGGGGTCAAATTATTTTCCAAGGCACCCGAAGGCCAAAAAAGGAAGAATGGATGGAAACTGACCAAGGAGAGATTCAACCTGGAAATAAGGAGGAATTTCCTGACAGGGAAAACAATCCACCCACGGAAGAGAAGTTGCCTTCAGAAGTTGTGGGAGCTTCATCCCTGGAGACTTCCAAGAAGAGGCTGGGCTGCCCTGTGTCAGAAATGGTGTAGGGTCTCCTGCTTGGGCTAGATGCCTCGAAGGTCCCTTCCAACTCTCTTCATCTGTTAAACTAGGCGAGCGGAGGCTCCTCAGGCAATGCAGCCTTCGGTAGGCTCTGTGGTAGCAGCAAGAGTTCTCCTCCCCTCGGCTGCTGCTTTCAAAGCTCCCATTCCCCAACAGCCCCCTTAGTGAGGATGGACACGGCACCCCCTCTCCCCCCGCCATGCCTTGGGAAAGAACTCTGCTTGGATGCAGGGTGGCTGGGTGGGAATAAACTCAGGTTTGCTGGCCCCTTTTCAGACGGGAGCCCCTTCCCACCGTGGGAAAGGCTGGGGTGGCACCCAGGGGTCTCCCAGCATTTTAACTATTCAAGCATTCGCTTTTAATTCTTCATCAGCCCTGTTGGATCTCATGGAGGGACTGTCTTCTTATTTTATTCTGCCCAGATAATTCATTCCTCCTGAAAAGGAGCTCTGGGGTGTAATGACAGCCCAGTGGTGGGTTTCAAATTTTTTAGAAGCTACTCTGTAGGTGTGGCCTATTTTGTGGGCGTGGCTTGGCAGTCATGTGACAGGGTGGGAGTGGCCACCTTTTAAAATGTGGTGAAACTCATTTAACAACGCTCTTGCTTAGCAACCAAAATTTTGGACTCAATTGTGATGATAAATTCTTTCTTTCTTTCTTTCTTTCTTTCTTTCTTTCTTTCTTTCTTTCTTTCTTTCTTTCTTTCTTTCTTTCTTTCTTTCTTTCTTTCTTTCTTTCTTTCTTTCTTTTTTTCTCTCTCTCTCTTTCTCTCTCTTTCTCCACCAGGTTGGAACGAGTTGCTGATCGCCTCCTTCTCCCACCGATCCATCGCGGTCAAAGACGGGATCCTCCTGGCCACAGGCCTCCACGTTCACAGGAACAGCGCTCACAGCGCGGGAGTCGGGGCCATCTTTGACAGGTGAGGGGCAGCGGCTGGTGCAAGGGGCACGCAGGGCCTTGCCCGCTCCCTCTCGTGCCCGGGATCCAGCCGTGGCCTTTGGGGGGAGGACGGAGACCACGAACAGGCCAGAGGTGGCGCCAAAGGGGCAGGGGGAAGGCCGTTGGGGTAAAGGCCAGGCCAATGTAACGCCGGTTCCTCCCTTCTCATGGCGGGGGCCCTGCAGGGTACTGACCGAGCTCGTCTCGAAGATGCGGGACATGCAGATGGACAAGACGGAGTTGGGCTGCCTGCGAGCGATCGTCCTCTTCAACCCAGGTACCTCTCTCCTGCAGCAGGAAGGAAAGGGGGGAGCGGGAGGAAGACACCCCCACCCCCATCCCTTCATCCAGGGCTTTGCAGGCCTTGAAACTGGGGGGTCCTCTGACGGCAGGGCCAGGCTTCCCTTCTCCCAACTCTTTGGCTTTTGGGGACAAAACCAGCATCAGGGACCAAGGAGGTGGAAGCAGCTATTTTCAAAGGGCACATCGGTAGTTCCCGACTAAGGATGCGCAGTTGGAGAGGGCATTCATCATCTTTTAACAACCCCATCATCCCTTGCATTGGGGTGGAGTCTAGGCAACTGAATGGAGCTAGAGAGCGTTTACTGGCCAGCTGCCCTTCCTGTCACCGCTGCGGAGTTGTGTTCGTCAGATACATTCTCAGTGTGCCCAGAGAGAGAAATAGGTGCCTCTACCTAGGATCGAACTGCCAGCCTCCTGATGGTGAGGCGAGAGCTCCCCCTCTAGGCCGCCAACGCCACTCACAGTTGGAGCGGGCATTGGCATGAAAAATTGGCGTCGTAAAACGAGACATCCTCTGGTGGCACCCACTAATGACGACAATCCCATTGTGGTCGTTAAGGGAGAATTGCCGGTCACTCAAGACCCAGCCAATCCAAGCCATTCCAGGCTCTGGTCCCTCCTTGCCCGCCCCAGCCTCTGTGCCCCCCCTCCAGCTCTGCCTCGTAGGGCAGCCGGACTCTGGGGCCGCTTACCACGTCCAGCCTCTCCTTGAAGGATGAAGCTCCCACCACTTCTGAAGGCCGCTTCTGTTCGGGGCCTCAGGGGACATGAGGGGCTCCAGCTGGGGGCTGAGGGTGGGGCCCTCCTCCGCAGCCCTCTCCTGGCCCCAGAGCCCCAGCGAGAGAGGAGGCCTCCGGGCGTTTCCAGGGAGAGGGGCTGTCGCTGCCCATTGAGGCTGGGTGGGGGGACGGACTTTCCAAAGCCAGGCCGTGGGGGGCAGGAGAGCTGCGGAAGGTCCTCCTGGTGGGTCTGTGGGCAGAAAGCCCTGGGCAGGAGGAGGGACGCCCAGGAGGGCCAACGAAGCCTCTGCGAGAGGAACCCCATTTCTCAACTGATGAAATCCTGGCCGACTGTGTGAAGAGGGAAAAGGGGGGGCAGGTTCCCCCGAGGTCCTCTGGGTGTCCTCTCCAGCCATCCCGGCTTGGCTCCCAGCTCAGGTGTGCAACTCACAAGGCCCTCTGGGGCAGCCTCCCGTTGGCCCTGGGTGCCCCTCCGGGGGTTGCTGTCCTCCGAGAGGAAGAGCCCGGCCCTTACAACCACGGTGCCCATTGCTAGACCTCCGGGGCTCCCCTGGGGGAGGCCCCGGCCTCTGAGACCTTCCTCCCCTCCTTCCCTTGCAGACTCCAAGGGCCTCTCCAGCCCTGCTGAGGTGGAGGCGCTGCGGGAAAAGGTCTACGCCTCGCTGGAGGCCTACTGCAAGCAGAAGTACCCTGAGCAGCCGGGCAGGTGAGTGAGCCCCTTTGAAGGCAGAGAGCCGGGTGCGAAAGACCCAGTGGTGGGTTTCTGCAGGCTTGCACCTACTCGCGAGAGCCGGTTGGTGAAATTTAGAGAACCGGTGAGAGGGGGTTCCACCGGCGTACCTGGAAGTAAATCTGGCCCGCTGCTGCCAGTGACCCAACGGGAAGGAAAGGAAAGGAAGGAAGGAAGGAAAGAAAGAAAGAAAGAAAGAAAGAAAGAAAGAAAGAAAGAAAGAAAGAAAGAAAGAAAGAAAGAAAGAAAGAAAGAAAGAAAGAAAGAATTTATCATCACAATTGAGTCCAAAATTTGGGTTGCTAAGCAAGAGCGTTGTTAAATGAGTTTCACCACATTTTAAAAGGTGGCCACTCCCACCCTGCCAAGCCACGCCCACAAAATAGGCCACACCTACAGAGTAGGTTCTAAAAAATTTGAAACCCACCACTGGAAAGACCCTCGGCCCCTGCAGAACAGCCACCGGTGCTTCCCCAAGTCCTCTGGGGTCGCCTTCTGCCCCCTCCAAGATCAACTCAGGCCGTCCGCGGGAACTTCCCGAATCTTGCGAGGCCTTCCTCATTCGCCTGGGTGGTCTTTTCTTTTTTTTTTTTTAGCCCCCTCCCATTTCCTCTGCGTGATGGAATCAGATTAACCTCGTGGCAATTAGCAAAGGAGGCTTGGACCGGGGCCAGGATCCCATCACTGTTCTCCAGGCTGGCCGCTTCCCAAGGGGGGAGGCGGCGGCGGCTGCTGAGAGTGTGGTTGACTCCGCCGGCTGAGATGTCGGCATTCGGAGCCCCCCTGGGGATCTCGGACCTCGTGGCTGGGAAGGGAAGACCCCTGGGCACGGCCAGAGAAGGGAAAATCCCCCACACACACACACACCGCAGAGGGTCAGTGCCCTCCTGGGCCTTCTGGTGTCCCCTTAACCCAGGGATGTCCAAACTTGGGAACTTTAAGACTTGTGGACTTTAACTCCCAGAATTCCCCAGCCAGCTATGCTGGCTGGGGAATTCTGGGAGTTGAAGTCCACAAGTCTTAAAGTTCCCAAGTTTGGACATCCCTGCCTTAACCAAAACAGATGGGAGGCATTTTCTGGGGGGGGAATGTGTGTGTGTGTGTGTCTGTTCCTTTTTCCTTGCTAGATGCCCCTCCTGCCAGTGATGGGGGGGCCAAAGGAAGCCAGCCAAGCCAGCTAACCCAGGCATCTCCGCCCTGCTCTTCCCTGGCAACCCTCTGGGGAGGGGACCATCGAGGGAGCCACCCCTCCCTGGCCCACTCCTGAAACATCCTTCCCTCTGCCCCGCTCCTCTTATCCTTCAGCCAAATGATTCTTAAAAGCTGGTTATTTCATAGTGAAAAAAACGTTCCTGCACATCTCGCTCATCTGTTTTCATTTAAATGTGAAGCTTTGGGGGCCAGAAAGGACGGGGGGAGGGGAAGGGGGGAGGGGCGAGAGGGGCAGGGTTTCATTCGGATTTTCCTGGCCGGGCTCCCCCCTCCCTCCCGCCCTACTTGCCAGCTCAGCCTCTGCTAGTTCAGGACGCAGCCCTCCCCAGGCAGGAGTCCAGCAGCCCCCCCCAGCCCTTTCAGGCAGGCGCTCTGGGAGCCCCCCCCCTCCATCCCCCGGCCCCTCCTGGAGGGCCTGAAGGGGAGAGCAATGGGGCAGGAGAACATCGGAGGGGCTGCTTGAAAGCGGATGCAGCCTGTTGGAGCCTAGAGTCTGTGTGTGTGTGTGTGTGTGTGTGCGTGTGTCCGTTGTGGCATTTCCTGAATCAAAGGAAGCAGCAGCGAGATCTGGAAACCGGAGGCCAAAGGCCTGGGCAGGGTTTTCGGGGAAGGGCGCATCTCAGACGGACTTTTGCACAGCCAGTTGTGCCTGGTCATTCAAAGGCCGCCTCCTGAATTCAGCCAATAGACATGAAGCCAAGCACGTCTTCTGGACGTGGGCCACACGCTCAGCCAGGCACCAGGTTCACAAAGGAGAAGCTCTGTGGGCACACAGAAGCCGAAAGCAACCAACCTTTGTCTGACCGAGGCTTCCAAAAATCCCCAAGCAGGCGCCTGGTCCCTAAGAAAAAACCCTGTTTTTATTAGGCTAAAGTGAATCCCTCCCATTCACCCTCCAGCCAAGTCCTGGCCAACAGTCTTTCAAGGGCGACTTTACAATCACAGACCTTATCAGGATTGGAAAGTGGCCGATGTCTTCCAAACTCCACACTGTAGCAGCAGTTACTTGGCAAGAAGTCAGGATCAAGATCATCACCCTCATGAATTGAACTGATTGTCTCCTGCAAACTCCACTCCCCAGTTGCTCCTCTTTTAAGTCTGCAATTTAAATTATTTTATTCGGTTTTATGGGTTCAGTTTTAACTTTTTTATAAATTTGTACAGGGTTATTTAATTTGATTTTAGCTTTGCATGCATTGTCATGTTTTTAGTAGTTTTTAATTTTACCTGTACACCGCCCTCAGTCCCCTCGGGGAGAGGGGGGCGGTCTAGAAATCCAACAAAATAAATAAATAAATAATACATATTCCCTATGGGAGGGGTCATTCACTGCCCACCTGTGCCTTTACTCCCGAGTCGGCCCTTGCTCCTTAGCTGTTCCCTTCTCCTGGCAGATCTGTACATGCACACACTGGGAACAGGCTCCAGCTGTTCTTCTGCCTCACTGATCTCCGATTCGGAAGGCAGCTGAGAACTGTCAGAGGGCCCTGGGCCCCTCTCTGCCTCCGACAACAGAGCCCTCCTCAGAGCCTTCCCCAGACTCCAGGACTGGCCCAGGTCCCTCCCCAACCCCCTCACTCTCCAGGTCGGCCAGCAGCTCCGCCGATGGGCCACAACACAACCAACCACATTGTGGCTTCCTGGGCAGCCTGGATCACTCCACAGGCTAAAACCAGGACTGGGCTCCAACCCGACCTTCCCTTTCAGCCCACTCTGGCCAGGTGGGCAACCCAATTGAAAAACGGTAGCCAAGGGGGCCAAGTGCGGCTGATTTGAACTGTTACGAAGCCAGCAATGAAGTGAAGAAAAGGGCCATTAACCCCCAGAGCAGAAGGGGGCCGTGTGCGTGAAGGGAGGCTGATTTCGTGGGAGGCAGGGTCTGTTTTGACGCCCCTTCCTCTTATTCTAGATTCGCCAAGCTGCTGCTTCGCCTGCCGGCCCTCCGGTCGATCGGCCTGAAGTGCTTGGAGCATCTCTTCTTCTTCAAGCTCATAGGAGACACGCCCATCGACACCTTCCTGATGGAGATGCTGGAAGCTCCCCACCAGATGACTTAAAAGGACGCTGGGCCAGGCCAGCTGCTTGCCTCGGCCCAGGGGGGCTGCTGCCACCCACCGGGACCTCCTCCGCTCTGAGACCCGTCCTGCTGCCACCTCCACCCCACTCACCATGCAAGGGATGCTGCCTGCCCCATCCGTCCCTGTTCCCTCCCCTCCACTGGGAACGTTGGCGGGGCTGGCTTGGCCCTTTTGCTGCTTCCGCAAACCACTGGCGCCCGAGGACGAATGGCTTTGGCAGATGGGAGGACGGCTCCCGGACAGCAGCAGCAGCCACGGCCAGCTTGCACTTGGGGCCCCTCCCCCACCGGTGCAGAACGGTGAATTTGCTCCAACTGCCCCCATGGAAGGATTCCAGGACTCCGTAAAGCCGCCCTTAACTTGAGAAGAAGGGATCGTGCTGGTGGGCCCAGGAGAGGCCAGGAGGGTGGCCAGCTGCACCTGTAGAGATGGCACTTCCTGGGCATGAGACGGAGCAAGGCTGCCTCCTCAAGCCAGAGGTGGGCAGGGCTGCCAGCCGGGCTTCGCTGCCCCTGCTGGCTTATGTGGGCAGACAAGGGGGGGGGGCAGAGTGCCTTTGCTGGCAGATGGCAGGCTGAGCCACCCTGGCTGGGTCTGGGACAAGAGGCCTCCCCTTTTTACTGGGAGGAAGAGGGATTGGGGGCTCGCAGAAGCTCTGCAATTTGGGGGGGCGCTGGGTGGTGGCGGTGGCATCGGGCTCCCCTGGCCCGTTGCTTCGTGAGCGCCAGCGCCAGGGGCCAGAGAGAATGCCCTGGTTGACTTCCAGTGTCCGAGACGGTGGGGCAGAAGGGGGGGGGCTAGGCAGAGTCTGCCCTGGCTGAAGCCCCCCATCTTCTGCCCAAGCAGGACCTGGCTGCCACTGACAAGAGGCCTAGAATGGACCAGAGGGAGGCCTGTGGCCTCTGCAGGAGTCCCTGCTCTGCTTAGAAGAAGGACCTGGGCAGGCAGGCACATTCCCCAGTGGGGGGGGGGGGAACAAAAATTACCCCCCCCCCCTTTCAGTTCACACACAACAGAAAGAAAAAGCGCTAAAGCTGCTTCATCCGGGCAGGTCCAGGCACCTTCCCCCCTTTGAGGGCTGCCGTTCCCTCGCCTCCCAACGCCCAAATCCGGCCGCAGTCCCACTGCGGCTGGGGGCCCCTGGAGTTGGTGGGGGGGGGGGGGGATCGGATTCAGCCCAGAGGTCCTCTTCAGGCCAGGGCTGCTGCTGCTTGGGTGGAGCTTCCCTGTGCAAGGGCAGTCTAGCCCTGGCGCTCCTTTCCAAAATGCAGCCTGGGAGACATCGTTCAGCCTTTCCCTTGGGGAGGGGGGCTCAGCCGGGACATATGGGGCCTGGTGGGGGGGTGTTTTGCCCTAAGGGCCAATCTGGGGAGGGCCCCTGGGGGTGTCTGGCAGAATCCAGAAAGAGAAGAGCTGGGGTGTGTGTCTCTTTGGGACGGCTGAAGGGCCCCCAAGGCCGAGCAGGAGGCAGGGGGGAAAGAAGGGCCAGCCTGGGGAAAGGACGTCTGCACAGCCCCCCCAGGCTTCCCTTGCAGGAGGAGCCACCTGGGCAGGGCAAGAGGCCCCCGGGGCCCTTAGTTCCTCCCTCCCTCCCTCCCTCCCTCCGGGGCTCCCCTGCCTCTTCTACTCCTCAGGGCTCTTTGCTGGGGGGGGGGGGTTGAGTGCAAGGGGGCTTCTCCTGCCTGTCAGGGCAGCCCTGGGGGGGGGGCAGCTCGTTGAAGGCTGTGCCCCCCCCCCAGGAGGGAGGGCCCCGCTTCCCCATGAAGTCCAGGCCAGCCAAGAGAAGGGAGCCCGGTGCAGCTCTGCGCTTTGACTGCTGCTGGGCAAGCGGCGGCTTTGGCTCCAGCCGGACCCCGCTCGCCCTTGGCCGTCGAGGGCTCCGCTTCCAATCCCGGGGGGGGGGGGGGGAGGAAGCACAGCCCCCTCCTTCCTTCCACCCCGGGAGAGAGCGGCTCAGGCGCCCCCTCGGCGCTTCCCCCTCCTCCCCGCTTGTTACCTGCCCAGGTGGGGGAGGGCGCGGGACTCAGGAGGCCCCTTGGCTTGCAGGGGAAAGGGGAGGGGGGCTCCAAAGGAGGGAAGGGCTCTGCCTGCAAAGGGGGGGGGTCCTCGTACATGCGGGGGTGCCTGCCCCCCCTCCCCTCCCCGTGGAAGCAGAAGGGCAATGCAGGCCAAGAGCGGCGTCAGAGGGGAGGGGGCGTCCCTGGGGGACTGCAGTCTTTCCCTCCGGTGGGGTTTTGGGGCACGGGGGGGGGGGTCTCCTCCAACTCGAGGTGGCGCGATGCGCGTGTGTATACATGTATGTAGTGTAGATATATGCACTGTATAATACCCCCTTTCACATATGCATCCTCTTCCCCCCCCCCCCCCGCCTTTTGGGGAGGGGGCTTTCTGCACCCCTTCTTGCTCCCCCTTCCCCTCCTTACTTGCTCCGGGGAGGCGAGGCCGCCGTCTCCCCTCCGCCCTGCCCGAACCGAAGGCAAACCCAACAGGGAGCTTTTGTAACCCGAGCCGAGGGAAGGAAACGCATCTATTTTCAGATGCCGGAGCGGGGAAGGAGCGGGTGGGCGAGCCGAGGGGGGCTTCAGCGGCTCCCGAGCGCAAGCGAGGCCGGAGCTCGGAGCTGAAGCAGGTGATGAGAAGGAAAAAAAAAAAAACCCAAACGAGAGGTGGTGAGCGAAAGATCTAATTGTCAATAAAGTTAAATATCTATTTTTGTACAAATGTAATTTTATCCCTTGCGTATGCTTAGAATAAATCAGGGGTCTGCAAAGTTGGCTCTTTTAAGATTGGGGGACTTCAACTCCCAGAATTCCCCAGCCAGCTTGGCTGGCTGGGGAATTCTGGGAGTTGAAGTCCACCAATCTTAAAAGAGCCAACTTTGCAGACCCCTGGCTTAGATCAGGAGTCTCCAACCTTTGCAACTTTAAGTCTGAAGGACTTCAGCTCCCAGACTTCTCCAGCCAGCAAAGCTGTCAGTGTCAGGGCCTGGGCCAGGGCTCTCCAACCTTTGCAACTTTAAGTCTGAAGGACTGGCTGGAGAAGTCTGGGAGCTGAAGTCCTTCAGACTTAAAGTTGCAAAAGTTGGAGACCCCTGGCTTAGATAATGTTGGGGAGGGAGGGAGGGGGCTACTTTTATAGGGTTTGCCCTGAATCTCTCCCTGGGCTCAGCCTTAAGACGCCCCTCCGAAGCAATGGGGGAGCTTGGTTGGCCGTTCAAATGGCTTTATAGTGTCCAAAAATCACTTCCCCAAGGAATGGATTTCGGTCCCTTCCCTGCCCGGAGGGATGCGGGACACGGCCGGCCGACCGACCTCGGTTGCGCCTCTCCGAGATTCTCTTCTTGCAGCATTAACTGTACTGTGAAATCACGACCCTATGTTATTGCTCACTAAACAAAAAAATAAAGCTAATAAATAAATAAATAAATCCGCTGGAAATGCCAGTATTTTGACGAGATGTATTAGGGTTGTTGTTTTTTTTTTAAAGGTAAAATATATGAGCATTTTAAAATGCAACCGCGTTCTAAGTTCTCTTGTTTTGTACCTTCTTAAATTTGCCTTTCACTTTTGGCTAATTAGAGCCAAGTCCAAGAATGTTTTTTGTAAAGGGAGGGGGAGGAAGGCTGGTTTGAAAATGGTGCCAGGGTTGGACTAGATGACCTACAAGGTCCCTTCCAACCAGTGGTGGGTTTCTGCAGGCTCGCAGCTACTCGCAAGAGCCGGTTGGTGAAATTTAGAGAACCGGTGAGAGGGGGTTCCACCGGCGTACCTGGAAGTAAATCTGGCCCGCCGCTGCCAGTGACCCAACGGGAAGGAAAGGAAAGAAAGAAAGAAAGAAAGAAAGAAAGAAAGAAAGAAAGAAAGAAAGAAAGAATTTATCATCACAATTGAGTCCAAAATTTTGGTTGCTAAGCAAGAGCGTTGTTAAATGAGTTTCACATTTTAAAAGGTGGCCACTCCCACCCTGTCACATGACTGCCAAGCCACGCCCTACAAAATAGGCCACGCCTACAGAGTAGGTTAAAAAAAAATTGAAACCCACCACTGCTTCCAACTCTTAATCTGCTTGAAGGATGGTCAAGGTTCCAATCTCACCTCTCCTTTTGCTTCTGGCGGCTGGGCCTGAGAGAGCAGGTGCCTCCGCTGCCCCCCAGTCAAGAGGTGACGGCTGACCCTCCTTTCAATCTGTGCAGAAGGGAAGGGCTTCTTACTCACCGGGTCTCCCCAGGGATTTTTCTTCAGGGGGGGGGGCAGGGGCTCAGAGCTTCTTCACCATGCTCTGCTGGGCAAAAGGCTCATCCCACAGGTCCAGGATGGCAGCCCCCAGCAACAAAGAGCCCGAAGCCCCCCCTCCCTTTCAGGCTTTCACTATTTCATCCCTTAATTCCCCTTGCAGCCTCTGTGCTGAGTTAATAATAATAATAATAATAATAAAGTTTAATGTATAACCCGCTCTCTCTCCCCGAAGGGACTCGAGGCGGGGCACAGGGAATTTAAAATACATATAAAAATACAAACATAGTACAATATAAAATAAAATTAAACTAACCCTGCACTAAAATCCCATATTAAAGCTAAAAATTAATCATTAAAAACCCTAAAAACAGTTGATTATCCTAGGCCGGCCAAGCAGAAAAAGTGTGTTTTTAATTTTTGACGGAAGGAGCGGAGGTCCTTAGTTGTTCCAATTTCGGGGGGAAGGTCGTTCCAGAGGGTCGGGCCCGCCACAGAGAAGGCCCTTCCCCTGGGCGTCGCCCGCTGGCACAGCCTAGTGGACGGCACCTGGAGAAGTCCCTCTCTGTGGGAGCGAATCGGCCGCAGGGATGTATGGGGCAGGATGCGATCCCGCAGATAGCTAGGTCCCGTGCCATGGAGCGCTTTAAAGATGATAACCAACACCTTGAAGCGCACCCGAAAGATGACAGGCAGCCAGTGCAGCTCGCGCAGGAGCGGTGTTACATGGGAAAACCTAGAGGTTCCCATAACTGCCCGCGCGGCTGCATTCTGGACAAGCTGAAGTCTTCGGATGCACCTCAAGGGGAGCCCCATGTAGAGAGCATTGCAGTAGTCCAGTTGCTTCCACTAGTAAACATTTCCCTTTAATTTTCTACGTTTCCCCCATTCCCATTATAATATTTATTAACTATACAACTAGCTGGGAGTCTCTTTTGTGATTTTGGCAATATGCAAACTTGGCAAACTAACAGCATTTTCTGTAAGCAGGTACTGATGTTTTGAAAGCCATTCACTTGTGTACCAGCAATTCATATTAAAACGATAAATTATTATGCCAGCCATTCTTGATTTGGGGCTTGCCTTGATGAATGTATACTGGTTTAAAAAGAGACTGGGCAGTCAGTCACCTGACTGAAATGGTATAGGCTAGAATCTCCTCCTTAATTTAATTTATTTCGATTTATAGAACCGCCCTTCTCCATCGAAATGGACCCAGGGCGGTGCACAGGGAGTTAAAATCAATAAATAAACAATAAATACAGAGTAACTAAAAATAGATTAAACTAAAAAACCTGTGCTAAAACATCCCATTAAAATACATTTACTCATTGGCTAAGCTAGGCCGGCTTGATGGAACAGATAAGTCTTAAGTGAGCGGCGAAAGAGGGGAAGGTCTGTGATGGTCCGAAGTTCGGGGGGGGGGGTAGGTCGTTCCAGAGGGATGGCCCAGCCACTGAGAAGGCCCTCCCCCTGGGCACCGCTAGCCGGCATTGACCGGTGGATGGTACCCTGAGGAGGCCCTCCCTATGGAGCGGATCGGACGGAGGGAGGTATGCGGCAGGAGACGGTCCCTTGAGCAGGGGGTTGGGCTAGAAGACCTCCAAGGTCCCTTCCAACTTTATTCTGAGCAGAATTGTCTTCAGAGAAAGGGTCAGCCCAGAGGGTGTTGGCTGTGGGGCTTGCCTGAATCCAGGGGTTGCAGGAGGCCCCTGGAAGGTCAAGAACATCACAGCTCCTTCATGGGCACACTTGGCATCGGTTAGACTGAAGGGGCAGTGTGTGTGTGGGGGGGAGAGCTCAGTTTATGGCCCAGACCTCAGAGGGCTCCCACCAAGGAGGGGGAATCTGGGAAGGTAGAGAATTGACCAATGGATTGTGTACGCCAGGGATGTCCAAACTTGGGAACTTTAAGACAGGTGGACTTCAACTCCCAGAGTTCCCCAGCCAGCCAACTTTGGGGACCCCTGCGCGCTAGACATGCCTCGTTCCCTCAACCGTCCGTCATTCTCCCATGCTTCTGGATGGCATTTAGATTGAGAGAACAAAGACCAGAGTTTCTCCTCCGAACTTCTCCCCTCGGGTCCCTCCTGCCCAGTGAGTGGCTAAGGTCCCAGGCATCTTGCAGCAGGCGAGGAAGCTTCCCAGGCTCACTACTGGATGTGAGCCCTTCAGTTGGCAGCCGGCAGGTCTCAGGCATTTCTGTCAGGAAGGAGAACCAGCTGGGCACCACTGCAGGAGTGTCGTTTTGCTGCTGCTGGACCTCAAGGTTGCTGCTCCTCACACAAGAACAGGGTGTCGCCTTCGGGCAGAGAGGCCGGCTGTGGCCTTGAAGGGAACTTGGCAATGGGGCGCAAAGTTGACCAACAGATCCTTCTAAAGACAGAGTTTCCCCCTTCAAGTCCCAGAATCCCCCAGCCAGCCTCACATTCATGCAGTTGACAACATTTAGACCAGGGGTGGGCAAACTTTGCAACTTTAAGTCTGAAGGACTTCAGCTCCCAGACTTCTCCAGCCAGCAAAGCTGTCAGTGTCAGAGCCTGGGCCAGGGGTCTCCAACCTTTGCAACTTTAAGTCTGAAGGACTTCAGCTCCCAGACTTCTCCAGCCAACAAAGCTGTCAGTGTCAGAGCCTGGGCCAGGGGTCTCCAACCTTTGCAACTTTAAGTCTGAAGGACTTCAGCTCCCAGACTTCTCCAGCCAGCAAAGCTGTCAGTGTCAGGGCCTGGGCCAGGGGTCTCCAACCTTTGCAACTTTAAGTCTGAAGGACTTCAGCTCCCAGACTTCTCCAGCCAGCAAAGCTGTCAGTGTCAGAGCCTGGGCCAGGGGTCTCCAACCTTTGCAACTTTAAGTCTGAAGGACTTCAGCTCCCAGACTTCTCCAGCCAGCAAAGCTGTCAGTGTCAGGGCCTGGGCCAGGGGTCTCCAACCTTTGCAACTTTAAGTCTGAAGGACTTCAGCTCCCAGACTTCTCCAGCCAGCTTTCAGTCTGGGAGCTGAAGTCCTTCAGACTTAAAGTTGCAAAGTTTGCCCACCCCTGATTTAGACCCTCCTCTGCTCCCAGCCACGCAATTCAGACTCCAATCCCTTCCAGCCAAGTCCTGGAAATCCACGCAAGTAGGAACAGCGTCCACTCCCTGGCTCTTCCACGAGGGACAGGAGGGCTCCCATCCGCCAAAGTGGCAAGCGGACAGCGTGGCCCCCTCCCTCCGCGCCCCCCAGAGCCCCAGGAGAGGGCCGGCGGGAAAGGGCCCAAGGAGCGAGGAAGGGGCTGCCAGTGGTCGCGCGGGTTCCAGCCCCGCGGGCCGGGGCTCCGAAGGGTCGCCGCCTCCACGGACGGATGAGAGTCCTTGGGGAGGGAAGAAGACGCCCGGTGGAAGCCTTCGGAGGTGGAGGGAGCTTCATCATCCCTGGAAGCTTCCAAGAAGAGACTGGACTGCCATCGCTCAGAAATGCCGTAGGGTCTCCTGTTTGGGAGGGGTTGGACTAGATGACCTCCAAGGTCCCTTCCAACTCTGTTAACCTATGAACGCCTAGAAGCGGGCACGGACCGCGTCGCATGCGCAGAGCCATCCGTGGCGGGGATGGGGACGCCGCCCCGGGGGGGGCGAGAAGAAAAGAATCTCCCCCCCCCCCCCACCGGGACCCTGCGAGGACAGCGCTTCGGGTCGAGCCTTCCAGAACGGCCCTCTGCTGCCCCCCAGCGGCCCATTGGCGCTCCTGCACCGCACCCGGACCCGGGAGGAGAGGCGGGGCCAGAGGTGCCGCCCGCAGAGCTGGAAGGGCTGGGTCACCGCACTCGGCCAATCGGGGCTGAGCGCCTGATGGCGTCATTGTGGTCGAGGCAGCCGCGGGAGGGGCCCCGCCTGGGGAGGAGGGGGCGGAGCCTCACCTGCGCACCGCCCGCTTCGCTCCCCCCCTCTTCTTCCCGCGATGCTGGGCGGGTCACGTGCGTCTCCCCCGCCCCCGGCAGGCTTTTGGCGGCTGAAGCTCCAATCGCTCAGACGCCCCCTTTCCCTCCCCCCCACATTCCCCCCCCACATTCCCCCCCCGCGGGAACCTTCGGGGGAGGCAGCGTCCCTAAAAGTTAGACTAGAACAGGGGTCTGCAAAGTTGGCTCTTTTAAGACTGGTGGACTTCAACTCCCAGAATTCCCCAGCCAGCAAAGCTGGCTGGGGAATTCTGGAAGTTGAAGTCCACCAGTCTTAAAAGAGCCAACTTTGCAGACCTCTGGACTAGAAGGACTGAGCTGGAGGGGACCTTGAAGGTTTTCTAGTCCAGCCCCTGCTCTTGGAGGAGACCCTATATCCCATTTCAGATTGGGGGGGGGGCTGTCCAGTCTCTCCTTAACCCCCCCCCCTCCCCTCCCAGTGATGGATGCCCCAAAGGTGCTGCCTGCTGGAAACGCCCCTTTGGGACAAGCATGACCTGGATGACTGAGAATCCCTATAACCTTTGGTGGCAAGCCGTTCTCCTGGTTAATTGTCCCCACTGTGAGGACAGTTCTCCTTAATTCCAGGTTGCTTCTCTCCTTGATTAGTTTCCACCCATTGCTTCTTGCCCTGCCTTCAGGGGCTTTGATTATAAATATTCTTTATTGGTATAAATATAAAATATAACATTTAACAAATATACAACGTACATTATTAGGGCAGAAAGGGGGAAAAGAAGAGTGGGGAGATAGGAAAGTGAGAAAAAGGGGGTGGACATACCGGGGATATAGCTATTCCCCCAATTCAAAAGTTTTTGTATGTCCCAGTCTGTTCTATCCATTGTTATATACATTTTAATATAACTGTCTGTATATATATCTCTACGGTTGTCTTAAGTTCACTATCGCCTCATTTGTTCCTTGTATTTATTTTACGTTTATATTAGTTGGTTGTTTGCTTTGGTATCCTTTTGTTCTTTTGTCGTACCATATGTACCACCTTCCCCATGATTGAGCATAAGCTGATTCTGCTTTGTCCCTTAAAACATATGTTAGCCTATCTGATTCAGCACAGTTAAAATTTTTTGATATGATTAGTTGGTCCGTTGGTATGTTGCAGTCTTTCCATTGTTGGGCAATGGCCATCCTTGTTGCAGTTGTTATATGTATGAAAAGGTACCAGTCTCTGTTCTCAATTTGGTTTGGTTTAATGCCAATTAGGTAATATTCCGGTTTGAGGGGAAAGTTGATACCTACTATTTCCAACAACCAGGTCTGCGTCTTCTTCCAAAGTTGATTGATTCTTGGACAAGTCCACCATTGGTGGAAGAACGTACCCCTGGCCGTTTTACATTTCCAGCATCTATCAGAGGTATTCGGGAACATGTGCGCTATTCTGGCTGGTGGTAAATACCACCTGTACAGCATTTTGTATAGGTTCTCCTTAAATGAGGAGGCCAGGGTCATTTTGATAGATTTGCTCCAAATTGTTTGCCATTCATCCAGTGTAATGTTCCTTCCTATGTTTCTTCCCCAAGCGATCATAGCACCTTTGACTATTTCCTCACCGATGTAACCTTGTAAAAATAATTTGTATGCTTTGGAGATAAATTTAGTCGGTGAGTCCCATAGAATCTTATCAATATCCTGTTTTGATGGGTAAATTCCAAATTGTTTTTTTATCCCTGTTAAGTTTAGACATTGCTTGGGTGTAGGACCACCAGTCTATTTTCCACCCCCTTTGCTCTAAGTCTGCCCTTGTTCTAATATTGCCAATTTCGTCTATCAAATCATCATAGGTTAAGTTTCTTTTTGAGTTATGAACTGTTGGGTAAGTCACTGCCTCAATTGGTGCTAACCATCTTGGAATTTGGTTATAAAGTTGTTTGATTTTTAACCATGACATAAAAAGAGTCGCCCTAGTATGATGGTTTATAAAACTTTTGGGATGTTTGTTATCTTTGGGCCAGAGATATGAATGCCAACCCTGGGGCAAATCATGGCCTTCAAGTGCCAATATTCGATTCCTTGAGAGAGTGACCCAATCTTTAACCCAGGTTAATGTTGATGCATAATAATAGAGCTCCCAGTTTGGTAGTCCCAGGCCTCCTTTCAATTTGTGCTCCTGGAGCATTTTTTTTTAATACGTGCTTTTTTTCCCTGCCAGACAAATTTAAGAGAAATCTGATCTAATTTTTGGAAGAGTTCTTTGTTTGGTTTTACAGGTGCTGTTTGAAATAAGTATGTCCATTTTGGTAAAATATATGCCTTGATAGCCGCTATCCTTCCTAATAAAGATATTGGGATTTTACTCCAATTTTCGAGTTCCCCAGCCATTTCTCCTATTAATTTATTGTAGTTCAGCTCTTTAATTGCAGAACATCTATTGGTTAGCCAGATTCCCAGGTATTTCACCTTTTTAACGATTTCAATTCCCATTAATTCTTGTATTTGCTCCTTTTGTTTCCCTGTTATATTTTTGGTTAATATTTTAGTTTTTTGTTTGTTGATTTTTAAACCGGCCACCTCCCCATATTCTTCTATTGCTGTGATTAGTTTGGATCCTTCAGGGGCTTTGGAGAACAGCTTGACTCCCTCTTCTTTGGGGCAGCCCCTGAGATACTGGAAGGCTGCTATCCTGCCTCTCCTGGTCCTTCTTTTCATTAAACTAGACATCCCCAGTTCCTGCAACCGTTCATTGCATGTTCCACTGATTAATTGTTCTAACTAACTATAAATCTATGGTGAGGCCCCATCTGGAGTATTGTGTACAGTTCTGGTCCCCATCCCTTCAGAAGGATATTATGGAAATGGAAAAGGTGCAGAGGAGGACAACCAGAAGGATTAGAGGGCTGGAACACCTTCCTTACCATCTGAGGCTGCAACGGCTGGGCCTCTTCACTCTAGAACGACGGCGCCTAAGAGGTGACCTGATTGAAGTCTATCAAATCATGCACGGTGTGGACAAAGTCGAAAAGGAAACACTGTTTTCCCTATCGCACAACACTAGAACTAGGGGGCACTCCATGAAACTTTTGGAAGCTAGACCTCAAACAAATAAGAGGAAGGACTTTTTCACCCAGAGGATCCCTGGTCTATGGAACTCCCTGCCAGAAGAAGTGGTGACAGCTGTCAGCCTCGACACCTTCAAGAAAGGATGAGAGGAGTTCATGGAGAACAAGGGTATCCATGGCTATCATGATGGATGCCTAAGGACACCCTCCGGGTTGGAGAGATAGGCAGGAGATCTCTCAATGCCATTTGCAGGGAATCATAAGCAGGTGAAGACATCTGCTTGGGAAGACCCTGAAGCAAATGGGGAGCCACTGTGGGAGACAGAATGCTGGACTGGATGGGCTGTGGCCTCTTCCAGCAAGGCTATTCTTATGTTCTTATGTTAAGAAAGAAAGAAAGAAAGAAAGGAAGGAAGGAAGGAAGGAAGGAAGGAAGGAAGGATGAGAGGAGTTCATGGAGAACAAGGGTATCCATGGCTATCATGATGGATGCCTAAGGACACCCTCCGGGATGGAGAGATAGGCAGGAGATCTCTCAATGCCATTTGCAGGGAATCATAAGCAGGTGAAGACATCTGCTTGGGAAGACCCTGAAGCAAATGGGGAGCCACTGTGGGAGACAGAAGGCTGGACTGGATGGGCTGTGGCCTCTTCCAGCAAGGCTCTTCTTATGTTCTTATGTTTTAAATGATCTCCAGGCCTTTGATCAACTTAGTTGCTCTTCTCTGCACTTGAATCTTGAAGTCTCAAGATTCTTTTTTGTTGTCTGGTGACTGAAATGGGGTGCCGTATTCCAGGTGTGGCTTCAGAAAGTCTTCAGAAAGTTCTTCCTGCCCGGCCTGAAGAGGAAGGCCCTGCATGGGTGGGGGCTCCTTCGCTTGGAAGCTGCTGGCTCCAAGGCTTCTGCCTGAGCAAGGAGGAGAACCCCAGGGTCCCTTCCAGCCCTTGGAGTCTAGGAAGGCACCAGATGGGTGGCTGGAAAGGAGCCGAGGCCGCTGGCTCCACCTCTGGAAAACCCCTGTGGTGGGTCTGGCTCTCCTTGGTTGGCCTGGCACCTTGCTGCCATCTTGCCATGCAAGGGACAGGGATGGGGAAGGAATTTGGGGCAATTCACCCCTGTGTATCTCCAAGACCACGTAGGAAGTTAGCACCTGGAAGAATCAGATCTCCTGGGAAATATTTAAAAGGCAGAATATTATATTTCCCTGGATCAGAAATGGAAAAGAGTGTTTTAAAATAGGAAACAGACTCACTCTTAATAGCCCCCCCCCCACCTTTGTCAATAGGCTATTAAAAGTCCTGGGCCAGTCTATTCTACATAACACAGACCCCCACCCGTCCGTTCCAGGGTGATGGGATTAAGGCACGATGGTATTAGCCCTTTAGCCATCTCACCACAGGGCACCTGGGAAGAAGCCAGGCTCAACCCAATGGGGACTCATAGCCTACCGAGTTGCCCTTGCATGGCCCCATGGGAGTCTGACAACCAATCAGAAGACAAGCTTGACGACCATCTTCAAATCGCTCCATGGCTCGGGGCCTAGCTATATACGAGACTGCCTCCTGCCCCATACATCCCTTCGCCCGATCCGCTCCCACAGAGAGGGTCTTCTCTGGGTGCTGTCGGCCGGGCAATGCCGGTTGGCGACGCCCAGGGGAAGGGCCTTCTCTGTGGCGGGCCCGGCCCTCTGGAACGACCTACCTCCGGACCTACGCACTATCTCGGACCTCCGCCTCTTCCGCCAATGTCTTAAGACATTTCTATTCCAACCAGCCGGCCTGGCATAGCCCCCCGTTTCTGACTTTTTATACATAAATTGTAATTAGCAGGGTTTTAAATGGGTTTTTAACATGGGTTTAATAATTTAATATGTTTTTAATGATATATATTGTTTTTGTTATGGTTTTTAAAATGCCTGTGCGTCGCCCTGGGTCCTAACAAGGAGATGGGCGGGGTATAAATCCAAAATAAATAAAAATAAATAAATAAAAAACTCAAGATCAAAGGCCAGAGCGGGCATAAAACCAGGGATTTTTCAGCATCTCGGTCTCTTCTTCTGGGGGGGGGGGGTCACATCCTTTGGAAGGATGTGACCCCCCCCTTTTTTTGCTCAGGAGCTCAAGCCAGGCGATTCTGTCCACCGGCAAACCCTCTTTCCAAGCAGCCTCCATGTTTCCAGTGTCTTTTCCTCTACTTGGAAGTGAACCCAGGAGGACGTTTCTTCCCACAACTGCGTGGCCCCGGTGTGAAATTCCAGCAGCCGAAACAACCCCACGTTTCTCACAACATCACAGTGACCCTGGATTGGGTGGCAACGGACAGGACAGCGGAGGGAGGGATGGGGAACGATGGTTTGGACCTGCTCAATGGCGATTAAATACTGGAAAAAGATCAGGCAGTGGTTAATGGAAATCACCCAACATCGATTAGATTTGAAACCGGAAACCTTCCTGTTAGGACTTAAACCCCCAGACATCAACATGGAGATATGGTTTTTGGTGTTGCACATAATTATTGCGGCAAGATTGGCATTTGCCCAGGAATGGAAGAGTGATCAAATACCGACAGATAGGGCAGTAATAAATAAAATTAATGAGTGCGCAGAATCGGACAGATTAACAAAATTAATTAAAGGAAAAAAGGACTCAGAATTCTATAACTCGTGGAAGAGGGGGTATAATTGGATACGGGAACGACCGAAGAATAACAACTGAAGCAATAATATATGTTTAAATCGGATATTGGTAAATAATATCAATCAGAAATTAAAGGACGAATAAGAATTGATGAAGTAGGTAGGTTAACTAGATGGGCTGTATAGAGTGTAAATGTTGGTGTTAAATATTAGGCCTATTATTAGGACGGTAATGTTAAGTTTGTTTATTTAAATGTTATCGCTTTCTCGCGCTGTGACGGCAATATGTTTAAAATTATGTTTGTATGATATATAATTTTTTTTAATAAGAATAAATAAAAAATTATTCAGTTGGGAACGATGGTTTGGCTCAGCGGCAACGTTGGATTCTTGCAATCTCTCGCGAAAGTCGTTTTCCCTTCGGCCCTTTGGGGTGGAGAGCCTGCTTTCCTACAAGGTTGTTTTGGGGCAGGTCTGGCAGCTGCTTTGTTTGCCAGCTGAATTCGGTTGCGGTCCTGGGAGGGCGGCAGAGGGAGCCCTTCCTCCACGCCTGAGCTCCCTGGCCCAGCCCTGGCTGCTGTTCCCCCACGGATGCTTGTGCCTGTGCTCGGGAGAGGCTGCCCTCCCTGCCTAAGGAAACCCCCAACTGAGGAGCCCACCTTCTTCTCCTTCACCCGCTCTGGACATCAGCTGAGCCTGCCCACTTTGAATGCTGCCCAAGAAGAAGGCAGGAACTGGGACGCCCCCATTTGAACTACCTCACGTTACAGATGAACAGAGTTGGAAGGGACCCTGGAGGTCATCTAGTCCAACCCCCCCCCCCCCACCCTCCGCCCAAGCAGGAGACCTTATGCCATTTCTGTCCAATGACAGCCCAGTCTCCCACAACTTCTGAAGGCAATCCATGGGTGGATGGTTCTCCCTGTCAGGAAATTCCTCCTTATTTCCAGGTTGGATCTCTCCTTGGTCAGTTTCCATCTGTTATTCCTTCTCTGGCCTTTGGGGGCTTTGGAGAATAGCTTGATCACCCCTTCCTCTCTGGGGCAGCCTCTCAAATATGGGAAGATGCTCTCCTGTCTCCCTTGGTCCTTCTCTTCCCTAGACTAGCCATGTCTCTCTTTTTTCTTTTATTATTCATTCCATCCTTCCCTCCTTCTGTCCTCCTTTCCTTCTTTCCATCCCTCCCTCTCTCCCTCTTTCTTTCCTTCTTTCTCTTTCTTGTGCTTTGGAGAATAGCTTGACCCCCTTCCTCCTCTCTGGGGCAGCCCCTCAAATATTGGGAGGCTGCTCTCCTGTCTCCCTTGGTCCGTCTCTTCCCTAGACTAGCCATGTCTCTCTTTTTTCTTTTATTATTCCTTCCTCCCTTCCCTCTTTCTGTCCTCCTTTCCTTCTTTCCATCCCTCCCTCCTTCTTTCTTTCTTTCTTTCTTTCTTTCTTTCTTTCTTTCTTTCTTTCTTTCTTTCTTTCTTTCTTTCCCTCTTTCTCTTTCTCGTGCTTTGGAGAATTCTGGGAGTTGAAGTCCACAGGACTTAAAGTCGCCAAGGTTGAGAAACACCTTTAAAGGGAGAAAGAGGCTGCTGTTAACTTGAAGAACATTTAATTCAGTTCAAGCTGCAGGGATTAATAATAATAATAATAATAATAATAATAATAATAATAATAATAAATTTTAATTTATAACCCACTCTCTCTCTCCCCGAAGGGACTCGAGGCGGGGCACAGGGAATTTAAAATACATATAAAATCACAAACATAGTACAGTATAAAATAAGATTAAACTAACCCTGCGCTAAAATCGCATATTAAAACTAAAAATTAATCATTAAAAACCCTAAAAACAGATTAGTTCCTGGTGAAGGATCAACATTTGCCCAAGAAAAGCGCTTAATAAAAGCTACGCTTTGGCTGGGTCTGTTTTTGGTTTCTTATTTTAATCTCTGGTTTCATTCAATTCTTTTCTATCCGTGCAGCTTTTTGGGTGAGCTTTTCTGGGGCATCTTAATACTGAAAGATGGAACAAAAATGTTTGGTCAATCCAAGAAACAAAGGCTAAAATTCCCCCACAAACCACAAAATGCTTTGCAAAAGCTCGTGCGAGTGAATACGGAGCAGGAAGGAGAGGGCCCAGCAAACAAACATCTTATTCCTTTATTCCGTCGCGGCTTTAAAGGAAAATGGAAAAGCCCGTCCATGGAGAGAAGAAGCCAAAATGTTAAGAAGAGGTTGCACAAGGTTAAGATCTCTGCATATGCAGTTCTTTGGATTCCTGGGACCAAAGTGCCATCAATATTAGTGTAGTTTAGCTGAACACTGGGTGACCTTTGCTGCTCTTTGTGTATCTTTGTTGCCTGACTTAACACAGGTGGAGGGGAATGGAATTATTCGTGCAGCCTCTGAAACCCCGATCTGGGAAATGGGCAGAAAAATCATGAAAAATCACTCTGCAAGGCATATAAATCCTTCCATTCTGCACCATCCAGCCAGAGCTGAAGAAGCTTCTTGGGTAAGAAGCGAAACGTCTTCAAAAGACAAAAACAAGAAAGTCCAGTTGCCTTCTGAAAAAAAAAAAGGCACTTTTGGGACATCCGTCACTGAAGGTTTCTAACAAGAGACTAGACGCTGTTTGTTCAGAATCATATAGGACAGTGGGTCTCAACCTTCCTAATGCCTTTAATTCAATTCCTCATGTTGTGATGACCCCCAACCGTAACATTATTTTATTTTTTCAGTATTTTTTCAAAAATATGTCTTAGGCGACCAATGGTCTTAGGCGACCCCTGTGAAAAGGTTGTTCAACCCCCCAAAGGGGCCCCGACCCACAGGTTGAGAACCACTGATAGAGGGTCTCCTGCTTGAGCAGGGAATTGGACTAGAAGACCTCCAGGGTACCTTCCAACTGTGTTATTCTGTTATTCTCAAGGGGTCTGGTTAGCTGAGAAATTCTCATGTGTTTGAGGCAGATAAGGAATAAGTTTTCGAACTAGAAAAAGGCACTTGAGTGGGTAGATTGGGAAGCCCTTTAAGGAAGAAGCGTTTTCAATTCCAGCATAATCACATTTTCTCTGTCCCTCAGACTGATGCGTAGACCCATCCTTTCATTTCTCCTACTGTAGAAAATCAGTTTCTAGTAGATTCAAGGCATCATGCATACATTTCAACAATATTTGTCTTGAAAATATCCACTGAGGTACCAGCTGAAAGCAATTTCTGAATATTATTTACATTCACACACATAATATGTTCCTTACACATGTTTCTGAGAGAAATTGCAGGAGAGAAAACAATTACAATCACAGATTAATGCAGAAATGAAAGAATCAGCAAGGGGTGATCCAGATCAGGTAATGAGAGCTAATTGTAAGGTAGTCATGCTGGGCTCCCAACATCTTGTATCTGCCTGATCTATTGTAGAGAAGATCTGGAAGAAACCATACAGTAGGAGTTACAACTCGTAACCAAAAATGCTTGAAGACTGGTCCTCTTCGAAGGGCTCACACCTCAGGACCAGCTCTTGATTACCCTAACCTGGTGCTTTCATGTCATGGATGGCCTGGAGAGGTCTTCTCACTGATTCCCAAATGGTCCAGAGCCAGACAGCCAGGCCAGGAGAGAACTGACTCAGAGCCTCTGAGACTGGCCACCATTATACAGTCAGGCACACAGGCTGCTCCAAGTCTTCTGTTCCTCACAGATGCTGGGAGATTCAGAGAAGTGGGCCTTAATTCCCTTTCCTTCCAGTTCTGTTCCGTTCTGTTCCGTTCTGTTCTGTTTGGTTCAACTCACTTGACTCTATATTCTACTCTGCTCTGCTCTATATTCTACTGTATGGTATGGTACGTGCTGCGGCCCAGCCGGCTCCGGATGAGCTGCTCTGGAGGAGGAGGGAGGCCTTGAGGAGGGCTCAGAGTCAGAGCAGGACTCAGAGAGGCTGGTTGGCCACCAGGAGGCGCCTGGGTCATGGAGCAGTGGGGAGGATCAGAGGCAGTTTGTCCAGGATGCCAGAGTGAGCAGAGCTGAGAGGCGGAGGCAGCAATTACGTCACAGGCAGGCTCACAGACAGTGATGAAGCACCAGGTGGTTGCTGCGTGGCCCCTCCCAAGAGAGCTTATAGGTGAGACGTTGGGAGGGGACATTTGCAGGAAGCAATGGATTGAACTTCAGTAGTCCAGAAAGCCTGAGCCTTCTAGTCGTGTCTGGGATTCCGTGAGTTGTCTGGGCTCTTAGCCAAAGCATTCACTTGTCTCGTAATTAAGCAGTGACAAGCAGCCAAGCCCGTGTGCTGGGCGATTCAGGCCGTGGGACAGAACAGGTATGGTACGATATGGTACTCCACTCCACTCCACACTCCATCTTGCAGGAAGGAAATGCAGGAACTTCTGACCTGCTTGAAATGCAAAAGGTCACCTTAAACTGAGAGCTGGTTTGGTGCAGTGGTGGAAGTGCTGGGCAACAAGCCAGGAGCTGGCGAGTCCTCCTGCTGCCTTAGCCATGAAAGCCAGCTGGGGAGTTATGGGCCGGTCACTCTCTCTCAGCCCTGCCCTGAAGGGCTGTCGTTGTTGGGAGAAGAGGAGAAGGAAGGAGCATTAGGCAGGTTTGCTGAGTTTATATCCAAAAGGCAAGAACGTCACATAGGAATAAGCACCACTCAGAAGACCCTTTAGCTGGGGGGCCCCACAGAGATCTTGAGGTCACAGCCTTGCTCCAAAGGGAGGCGTGGCTGGTGCCTGCCCCACTGTCCCCAGCCGCCTCTCCACGGTCGATGGCAGCCCAAGACGGGCCCCTGGCACCCTTTATGCTGGGTGTTATTCTTACTATTTGGGGTTGGGCTGATCTTCGTAGTTGGGTGGGGGCTGCCTTCTCTTTCCTGGCTGGGCAACATGGAAAAGGCAGCCCTGGGGAGGGGATACAGCCTCTCCCCCCTCAATGGGCGCAGAGACCGGCCTGCTCTTGTTTGCCCAGTTACTCAAGAGTAGAGCAAAGCCTTGCAGTGGATCTTCTCCCTGCGCAGGAACCCCTCCCCCCCCCCGCCCCAGCGATTCAAGGCTGGCTTGACACTGTCAAACAACCGAGGGAGAAGCTGCACATCTGGATTCCTTTTTCCTCCCGATTCGCAGATGCCAGAAACCAACCTTGAATATCTTGCCCTCCCCTCCGTCAGACAATCTGCTCTTCATAGTTTCCCCGTTGAGTCATGCAGCTCGGCTGAAGCTGCCACTGGCTGGGGAGGCTCAGAGCCACAAGCGCCGTGGCTTCTCTTGGGGCGGCTCCATCCCACCAGCCCAAGAGAGGAAGAGCAGCCCCTGGGCAGTGCCCCCCTCGGCCTCGGCCTCTCCCCTGCCCAGGCCATCAAAGGCAGCGCCCAGCCTCCCCCTCGGAAGCAGAGCCCTTAAGAGAGCTCTGACGGAGGCTTGGATGGGATCTGGGTGATCCCGTTTGAACACTGGATCCCTTCTGCCCGAAGAGCGTTGCCCAACCTCCGGGGGGTGATAGGTTCTGGAACGGCTCTCCGGGTGCCAAGGAACAACCCACTAAGCCAAAAAAAACCCGATTGAATCTGCCGCCACTTAATCCCAGCTGCGAGCAGCTTTTTTAAATCCACATTTTAGTCTTGCATAAACGGGAAACAAAGGCTTATTGTAGGGGACCGTTCCAGGTTGCGAGACTCCAAGATGGAAGTTGAGCTGAGCTGGCTGGCCAGCTATGAAGGGAACGAGACCGACTGACCGGCAATTGCAGGGTCGCCTTTGTCCCAGAAGACGTGAAAAATTTGGGCTCACCTCTTACTAATTCCCAGGTGGATGGGCAGCACCTCAGCGGGCTTGCTGGTCCTCTGCAGGGGGCTGGACTAGCAGACCTCCAAGGTCCCTTCCAACTCTGTTTCTTCTCTTCTCTTCTCTTCTCTTCTCTTCTCTTCTCTTCTCTTCTCTTCTCTTCTCTTCTCTTCTCTTCTCTTCTCTTCTCTTCTCTTCTCCTCTCCTCTCCTCCCCTCCCCTCCCCTCCCCTCCCCTCCCCTCCCCTCCCTTCTCTACTCTTCTCTTCTCTTCTCTTCTCTTCTCTTCTCTTCTCTTCTCTTCCCTTCCCCTCCCCTCCCCTCCTCTTCTCTTCTCTTCTCTTCTCTTCTCTTCTCTTCTCTTCTCTTCTCTTCTCCTCTCCTCCCCTCCCCTCCCCTCCTCTCTCTTCTCTTCTCTTCTCTTCTCTTCCCTTCTCCTCCCCTCTCCTCAACTGCTCTTAATAAAGGAAGGGAGCAGAAGGCTCTGAGTGGGCCAGGAGGGAGCTGTGGGTCAGAGCCTGGACAGACAGAAGGCCTCTGCGCCCTCTGACCGCTGCCAGGAGGGCCGTGCCTTGTCCTGCTTGTGCCCCAGAGGATCCAGAGGCTCTGCCCTATGGAGACCTTCCCTGAGCTCCATTTTTTGCAGCTGACGGAATGGGGGGTGCAAACACTTTTGGTCTCCCCATTTCAGCCCTGTGTGCCAGAGAGGGACCCCCGGAAGGAGAAGGGCCCTGGGCCCCTGCCACCTGCAAGCCACCTTCTTCTGGGCACTTTAAGTTTCCACAAAGAGCTAAAGGCGTCGCAGGGGAGAGTTGGGTGGGAACATTTCCCCGAAGGATCTCAGGAAAGGAAGTCGGGGTTGAGCTGCATTCCTTGCTTCTCTCAGAGATTTCCAAACCCCCTTCAAAAGAAAAGAGAAGAAAAGAGAAGAATTGAAAAGAAAAGAATTGAAAAGAGAAGAATTGAAAAGAAAAGGAAAGAAAAGGAAGGAAAAGAAAAGGAAAGAAAAGGAAAGAAAAGAATTAAAAAGAGAAGAATTGAAAAGAAAAGGAAAGAAAAGAAAACAATTGAAAAGAAAAGAAAAGGAAGGAAAAGAAAAGAAAAGGAAGGAAAAGAAAAGAAAAGGAAGGAAAAGG
>CM077652.1:5473408-5610908 GCA_039707465.1 Rhabdophis nuchalis
CAACCCCCCCAGGCTTCCTGCAGGCGTTAAAGGTTTCAGGGGTCCCAAAGTCCAGGGGAGCCCTACCTGGAAGCTCCAGTGGAAACCCAGCCCCACAAGAGCTCAGCCGCTCACTTGAACGTTAGGCAAAAAGGGGACTCCGACAGAGCAGCTGGTGGAGCTGTTTGCATCAACGTTGCTTGCAGAGGAGGCTCGAAGGGGGGGAGGAAGCCCGCCCCTCCCTGCTCGCATTCTAGAGGCAGTTTGCCTCTTGCTCCAGAATTCCTGACTTCCACCGAATGTTCCACAGCTGCAAGTAACGTTTCTTGGAGCGTCTCGTGTGGCGAGCAGCCATCTGGCAGGCGCAGGGTGCCTCTCTCCGCCTGATTCGGTCAGCCTGCGACTTTCCCTTGGACGCAAAGCTTCTCATCGCAGAGGCTCCTTGGCCGAAAGCTCCCCGAGACGGTTTTCCAGGGTTTTCCGTAGCAAAAAAGCCAACACAGTTCTAGGCTGCATAAACAGAGGGAGAGAATCAAGATCCCGGGAAGGGTTAATACCACTTTTGTAATGCCTTGGTAAGGCCACACTTGGAATACTGCATACAGTTTTGGTCGCCACGATGTAGAAAAGACGTGGAGAGTCTGGAAAGAGTGCAGAGAAGAGCAACCAAGAGGATTAGGGGACTGGAGACTAAAACATATGAAGAACGGTTGCAGGAACTGGGTATGTCTAGTTTGATGAAGAGAAGGACCAGGGGAGACATGATAGCAGTCTTCCGATATCTCAGAGGGTGCCACAAAGAAGAGGGAGCCAAACTATTCTCCAAGGCACCTGGGGGCAGGACAAGAAGCAATGGGTGGAAACTAACCAAGGAGAGAAGCAACTTAGAACTAAGGAGAAATTTCCTGACAGTGAGAACAATTAACCTCTGGAACAGCTTGCCTCCAGAAGTTGTGAATGCCCCAACCCTGGAAGTCTTTAAGAAGATGTTAGATAGCCATTTGTCTGAAATGGTATAAGGTTCCTGCCCACGCAGGGGGTTGGACTAGAAGACCTACAAGGTCCCTTCCAACTCTGCTATTGTATTATTGTATTATTGTATATAGCAAATGATAACTAATTGTGGCCCCTGCCTCGGCAATGGGAGCTTTGCCTCCTGCGACACTCGGAGGTTCCAGGCTGCTGGTTCCAGCTGGTGTGTCAGGGCACGGGAGGGCACCATAAAAGGAACACAGAAAGCGCACCGGAGAATTAAGCAAATATCCAGCCACCCCAGGAGTTTGCAGGAGAAGCAAAGCGAAGTCAATTGATGTACGCTTGCAAACAAAATGATCGACAGCCTTTTGCACCTTCTAAGTTTACGATGCGAATCAGGATTGAATTGGCCCTCGGTTTCCTAATGGTCGCCAAGTCTGGTGAAGCTGTTGTCTGATTAAAAAATCCAGCTTGCAAAAACTGGCAGGCATGAGGGAGAAATAAGGCATGCAAATTTCTAATAGGCCTTGGTGTTCGTGTGCTGTGCTTTTAAAAAAAAATGTAAATGGGGTGGAAACAGGGACAAATGTTTTTTTTCCCCACATATGGATGTTATAGACCAGAAACAGAGGCCTGGATCTGCAGCCGATAGCAGCAGCCCAGATGCTCCTGGCTGAATCAATGTGGCTTCCAGTCAAGGAAACGGGGCGGCTGGATTCCTAGACTTTGCACTGAAGTCCTGCTCTGCTCCACGGGAACGGATGGATGCCCTCTTAGTCTTTCAATCTGAGGGGGCTTTTCTCATAAAGATCCAGAAGCTCGGAGACACCCGAAATCCTTTCAGGTGAGGGTGACCAATGGCCCCACAGCTCCGCTGCTCAACCGGGAAGCCAAACTTTTTAAAAATAAATTATAATTTGGTAAGGTTTTAACATGGGTTTTAGCACGGGTTTAATTAATTTAATATATTTTAATTGATATATATATTGTATTTTGCGGTTTTAAATAATGCCTGTGCGCCGCCCTGGGTCCTAACAAGGAGAAGGGCGGGGTATAAATTTAATAAAATAAAAATAAAAATAAATAAACTTGTCCCGGAGTGCAGGGCGCTCTGCCGCCGCCAGGGGGCAGGGCAGACCTCGCTTGGCTGGCCGCGGAGAGTAGCGCCGGCGAAGGGCGCCCGCGGGCACCGGGCAGCCCCAGCGAGGACCGGGCGCCGCAGAGGCAGGGCAGCCGCCGCCGCCTCCTGCAGCCTTTTCCGGCCGGCCCGCGAGCATCGCCCGGCTCGCCTCGTTTGCAGGCGGGCGCCCCGGGGGAAGGGAGGCATCGCGGGGCGCCCGTTTGCCCTCCCCGTCCCGCCTGCCCCCTTGCCGCCCCCCACCTCCCCGGAGAAGGCGCGGCTTGGCGGGCGAGAGCCGGTCCTGCGGCCGCGGGGCTGCTGAAGGCGCCGGTGCAAGCGGGCCGGCTGAAGACTTCCAGATGTGCTGCGATGAGGTCATCCGGGGACTCGGCGCTCCCTCCCTCCCCTTTCCCAGCTGGGCTGCCGGGGGTGGGAAGCGGAGGGCTCTGCCGCGCAGGACGGACAGGCGGGCGCTGCGGGGGGCCAGGTGTGGCGGGCGGGGGAGGAGGGAGGTGGCAAGAAGGCGGGGCTTCGGCCAGGTGAGACACGTCCTGCAGCAGATCTCCGGCAGATCCTTCTAGCCACCTAAGGAAGCCCTGCAGATCCACCGGGGCTGCCACGGATGGAGGACACGACCACCACGCCTGGACAAAAGCTGCGGAAGAAAACCACAGAAATTCCCGTTTCTCCTCCTTCACATTCACGGGCAACTTTATTTTCAAAAGGCCGCTGGACACACCTGGAAGGGCAGGAGGCCCAGTGGGCTCCCAACCTATAGGGGTGTGTGTGTCTGTGCCCAGGGCTCTGCCAAGGGGGGGGGTGGGCCAGGGGAGGGGGGGTCAGCAGGAGCCTGAGACAGCCCACAGACTCTTAGGCGGATGCCAGTTTTCAACTGGTGCTTCACCAGCCTTGTAGGTCATTCTCATTTGGAAGAAGATGGAAAAGGCCACTTTGGAAACAGAGCAACCAGGGATGAATGTCGGCTGGCTCTTTGATAAGGCTGGCTCATCAGGATACATCCTCTAAAGCAGGGGTGTCCAACCTTTGCAACTTTAAGTCTGAAGGACTTCAGCTCCCAGAATTTTCCAGCCAGCAAAGTCTGGGAGCTGAAGTCCTTCAGACTTAAAGTTGCAAAGGTTGGAGACCCCTGGTCCAGGCCCTGACACTGACAGCTTTGCTGGCTGAAGAATTCTGGGAGCTGAAGTCCTTCAGACTTAAAGTTGCAAAGGTTGGAGACCCCTGGGCCAGGCCCTGACACTGACAGCTTTGCTGGCTGAAGAATTCTGGGAGGTGAAGTCCTTCAGACTTAAAGTTGCAAAGGTTGGAGACCCCTGGGCCAGGCCCTGACACTGACAGCTTTGCTGGCTGGAGAAGTCTGGGAGCTGAAGTCCTTCAGACTTAAAGTTGCAAAGGTTGGAGACCCCTGGCCCAGGCCCTGACACTGACAGCTTTGCTGGCTGAAGAATTCTGGGAGCTGAAGTCCTTCAGACTTAAAGTTGCAAAGGTTGGAGACCCCTGGGCCAGGCCCTGACACTGACAGCTTTGCTGGCTGAAGAATTCTGGGAGCTGAAGTCCTTCAGACTTAAAGTTGCAAAGGTTGGAGACCCCTGCTCTAAAGCCACTGAGTAAGGCTTACGGATTATGTGGAAGACCACATAAAAGATATTCCGAATGGCTAAAGCTCATGTTTTCAGGCCCATCAGATGAACACACTCTGTATTTTACAGAATTAATGCAGAATAACAGAGTTGGAAGGGACCTCGGAGGTCTTCTAGTCCAACCCCCCTGCCTAGACAGGAAACCATTTACCACTTCAGACAAATGGCGATCCAACATCTTCTTGAAGACTTCCAGTGTTGGAGCATTCACAACTTCTGGAGGCAAGTAGTTCCACTGGTTAATTGTTCTCACTGTCAGGAGATTTCTCCTCAGTTCTAAGTTGCTTCTCTCCTTGATTAGTTTCCACCCATTGCTTCTTGTCCTGCCCTCAGGTGCTTTGGAGAATAGCTTGACTCTCTCTTCTTTGGGGCAGCCCCTGAGATACTGGAAGCCTGCTATCGTGTTCTTGGAGAGAGAAAGAGAAGAAAAGAGAAGAAAAGGGCAGGCAGATTGCAACCTGTCCTCTAAGAAGACCAAGAGGACAGTGGGGAAGCCAGAAGGATTCAAGGCCACCTATTCAGCTAAGCCTTTTGGGGTGGGAAGGGTGGCATTGGTCAGGAGTCAGGGAGGCCACAGACTCTTTGCCACACCAAACCTGAGGGACCCACCCAAAGGGCAGCCTCAGCCATTTCAGCCCAGACTTTGGAGAGAAATTTTTTATTATTTATTTATTATTCGATTTATATACCGCTCCTATCTCCATCTGGATGGGCTTCTCATTCGTCCGTCTCCCTAGGAGAAGGAGGGATTCTGCCCACGGCCGACTGGCTCTGCCGGGGACCCTGATGGGAGAGATTTGGGTTCTGGAGCCTCCGTCTGAGGAGACTCTCACTGCGGGCACTTTGCCAGCAAGAGAAAAATGCCTTTTTTGAGGGGGGGGGGCTTCCTTAGGAGGGCTTGGAATGGCTTCCCGAGGAAAGTGTCCCCCGCAAACGAGGACCCCCTGGATCAAGGCTGCCGTAGGAAGGCGCGAGAAGGCTGCTGCCTGGATCCTTGAGGGAGAAACCAGCCGGAGGATTGGTTCGTAAAAGTTCACTGCTCTCATTGTTCATCCTCTGACAAGCCGCATGTCTGGAATAAACAATACGAGCCTGAGCTATTAGCAGAGAAGGGAAAATATGACTTAATAGGTATCAAAAGACGTCTTGTGGGATCGTGACTCCTACGGCTGGAGCTGAACAGCTGAAGGACGCCGTTTGTTCCGAAGGGAAAGAAGGGCTGGGAGGGAGGCAGGACCGAAACCCTGAATGGACGAAGTTGGCAAATTTGTGTGAAGGATTTCTGGGTTAAAATCAGTGGAGGGAAAAAATGAAACCCACACTGTTCATTAGTGCCTATTCCTGCCCACACAGCCAACGCGGAAATGTGGACCCTGCCTTCCCAAGCAAACTGCTAATCTTTCAGAGAGGCCGAAACCACCACCACCACTCCGCAGCCTCTCCGGCTTTCACAACCCACCTTAAAAGAATAACAGAAATTAATAAAATTAATAAAATGAGATTACTTATGAATAATAACTATTCCAGAGGAGCACAGAATTTATGGATACCCGACTAGAATGTCCTTTATAGCAGGGGTCTCCAACCTTTGCAACTTTAAGTCTGAAGGACTTCAGCTCCCAGGCTTCTCCAGCCAGCTTTGCTGGACCCCTGGCCCAGGCCCTGACACTGACAGCTTTGCTGGTTGGAGAATTCTGGGAGCTGAAGTCCTTCAGACTTAAAGTTGCAAAGGTTGGAGACCCCTGGCCCAGGCGCTGACACTGACAGCTTTGCTGGCTGGAGAATTCTGGGAGCTGAAGTCCTTCAGACTTAAAGTTGCAAAGGTTGGAGACCCCTGGCCCAGGTGCTGACACTGACAGCTTTGCTGGCTGGAGAATTCTGGGAGCTGAAGTCCTTCAGACTTCAAGTTGCAAAGGTTGGAGACCCCTGGCCCAGGCGCTGACACTGACAGCTTTGCTGGCTGGAGAATTCTGGGAGCTGAAGTCCTTCAGACTTAAAGTTGCAAAGGTTGGAGACCCCTGGCCCAGGCCCTGACACTGACAGCTTTGCTGGCTGGAGAATTCTGGGAGCTGAAGTCCTTCAGACTTAAAGTTGCAAAGGTTGGAGACCCCTGGCCCAGGCCCTGACACTGACAGCTTTGCTGGCTGGAGAAGTCTGGGAGCTGAAGTCCTTCAGACTTAAAGTTGCAAAGGTTGGAGACCCCTGGCCCAGGCCCTGACACTGTCCGCTTTGCTGGCTGGAGAAGTCTGGGAGCTGAAGTCCTTCAAACTTAAATTTGCAAAGGTTGGAGACCCCTGCTTTATAGGACATTATCCAGAGTGGGCTTTTCCTTCTCCAACTTATCTAAATTATTTATCTGTCGATATTGATTGGTTTTGTAAATAGAATGCCATTATACAATTATGTCTTATATAAAAGGATGTTAAAACAACTAGCAAGATTGGGATTGAGATATAAGAATTGTAATAATTGATACGAAAAATAAGTGATAAACTTTGAAGAACGTTATAGAAACCTTCGATAAAATGATACGTTCTTAAAAATTGATAGTTTGTAAGGAAAAATGACTTCGTGATATTGGCGTTTTTTGTTGTGAAGTTTGTATTATTTGTGTTTGTGTCAAAATAATAATAATAATAATAATAAATTTTTATTTAAAAAAAGGGAGAAAAAAAAGAATAACAGAGCCGGAAGGGACCTTGGAGGTCTTGTAGTCCAACCCTGTGCCATTTCCATCTTTGCCCTCCCTGTTGGTCTGAGGATTCTCCGTGCGACCACGCCTGGTTCTCTGCACGCCTGATTTGACTCGCTCGGTCAGTTGGGCATCTCAGTCAAGTCGGAGAGGACAAATGACCTGGGACTGACGGATCGTGTGCCACCCGCTCAGGGCCCGCTCTTGGCCACCAGCCGATGGAGACTTTGCATGGCCCTCTGTCCCTAATTTGGCTCTTTGGGTCTTCCATCGGAGCCCCATCCATCCACCTCGCTGCTCTTCCCCCTCCTGCTTTCTGGGCACGAGTGGCTCTTTGGCACAGCCTGCCCAACGTAGGGTGTTTCGAGCCGGGTCATTTGCACCCCAAGTGGATTGATTCCTGCAATGCCCCGTGTGTTTGTTTTCTCGGCTGCCCGTGGCATTCTCGGGATCTTCTCCAGCGCCGCATTTCAGAAGCGCCAATGCTCTTCAAAGCAGAATTTTTATTGGTCGTAGCAGAGACCCTGGCTATAGATGCTACTCTGTGTGTGTGTTTGTGTGTGTTTGTGTGTTCTGGGTGGCCATCTGTGGGTTTCCTGTGTAATGGTATTTATCTTGCATGGCTCAGAGCTTGTTAGCAATGCATTTAAGTGACAGGGCCCATGCCCATGCAGTCTGTCTTTTATTAGGTCTTCCCCAAGAATCGATCCTGCTGAATGGATCTGGCTATTGATCTTGCTGGGTAGCTGGTTAATTATTCAGCAGCAACAGCCCCCACTGGACGATAACGCTGCCCCTTCTCTGATCCTGGGTGGCAGGTCGCTGCTTGCCTTCAGACAATACATCCCTAAGACCGATACGCTCCCACAGAGAGGGCCTTCTCAGGGTGCCGTCGGCCGGACAATGCCGACTGGCGACACCCAGGGGAAGGGCCTTCTCTGTGGCGGGCCCTGTCCTTTGGAACGACCTACCCCCTAAATTGCGTACCATCTCGGACCGCCGCCTCTTCCGCCAGTGCCTAAAGACACACTTGTTCCATCTAGCCGGCCTAGCGTAACCTCCATAACTGGCTTTTAGACAGTTTTAAATTTGGGGGATTTTAATTTGGTTTTAGCGCAGGATCTTTATCAAATAAGTTTTTTAAATTATTTATGTGATTTTGTATGTATTTTAATATTCCTGTGCGCCGCCCCGGGTCTGTTTGGAGAAGGGCGGGGTATAAATTTAATAAAATAAAATAAAAATAAATAAATAAATCACCCAACCAGAAGCAGCTGCTCCCAAGCAAAAAGAAGTAATGAAACGGTCAGTCCCTTATGCCCGCAGAACTCCTGATGCCCACTTGGCAACACAATACCAAGGCACCCTAGAAGACCCTGGGAGGCACTGCCCCACTGGCACCCTTCACCCAATTCTTCCTTCAATGCTTCATCCCTGGAAGCTTCCAAGAAGAGACTGGACTGCCGTCTGCCAGAAATGGTGTAGGGTCTCCTGCTTGGCTGGGTGGGTGGGGGTTGGACTAGATGACCTACAAGATCCCTTCCAACAATCTGTAATCAATGGGGCTCACACCCTCTTCTGCCAACGAAGAACCTACCTACCTACCTACCTAGGGGAAATGGGCCAAACTTTGTACAGAAATCCCACAGGAGAGCCTGCCTTTGATGTTTTGCTGCAGACCTCAAAGTGGCCACTTAGGGTTGAGAACCCCAGGGAGCGAGAGATTGCTGAACTCCCAAAAGGTGTCATGCGCTCTCAAAAACACCCTGGAGCTTTATCACGTGACAACTATTAGTTGTTATGGTGCTTGTCATCTGCCCCTGCATAAATACCCATTTCTCTTTCCTTCTTACACACACACACACACACACACACACACACACACACACACACACACACAGGTACTTTAAACCCAACATTGGCCTAGCCCTAGACCCTCCATGCTTTTGATGAAGTGAGCGGCACTGCCAGAGTTCTTGCATGTTATCTGGTCCTGAGCCCTTCTGCTTTTCCTAGCCTAGCCTTAGGACTCAGCATGTTGCATGAGCCTGATGTAAAAATAATACATTGGAGAGTTCTTCAGGTCGCGCATGAACCTTTTGATGTAAGTGGTTTCTTGGGTCATCTCGGAAGCAGAGGTGGAATGAGGCAGCTCACCCCAGCTGACTCACCCTGACCAACTCGCTGTGGGACAATTTCAGTGTGGGATAAATTAAGAGAGGGTTGTCTTTTGTGCCTCTCTTGAGTCACAAAAAAACTAAGCCTAAAGCAAGACAAGGCCCACTGCAATCCACAGGTCCTCTTGAGATAGCCCACATTGAACCGTCCCACGGCAGGTTGGCTGTGGCGGCCGCAGTGGTGGTCCTACACCCAAGTGAAGGAGCCAGGAGAAGACCTGGAAGCCCATCCTTCACCATCTTTTAACAATCCCATAATCCCTTGCGGGGTGGAGTCGGGGCAACTGAATGGAGCTAGCCGAGTGTTGAATGGCTGGATGCCCCTCCTGTTGCCAGATATATTCTCATTCTGCCCAGAGAGAGAAATATCTGCCTCTACCTAGAATCGAACGCAGAGCCTCCTGATTGTGAGGCAAGAACTCCACCTCTAGGCCACTGCCCCACTCCACCTGCAAGCCAGTGGTGGGTTTCTGCAGGCTCCCACCTACTCAGGAGAGCCAGATGGTGAAATTTAGAGAACCGGTGAGAGGGGGTTCCACCGGTGTACCTGGAAATAAGTCTGGCCCGCTGCTGCCGGTGACCCAACGGGAAGGAAAGGAAAGGAAAGGAAGGAAGGAAGTAAGAAAGGAAAGAAAGAAAGAAAGAAAGAGAAAGAAAGAGAGAGAGAGAAAGAAAGAGAGAGAGAGAAAGAAAAAGAGAGAGAGAGAGAAAGAGAGAGAGAGAGAAAAGAAAGAAAGAAAATAAGAAAGTAAGAAAGGAAAGAAGAAAGAAAGAAAGAAAGAAAGAAAGAAAGAAAGAAAGAATGAATTTATCATCACAATTGAGCCCAAAATTTTGGTTGCTAAGCAAGAGCGTTGTTAAGTGAGTTTCACCACATTTTACAAGTTGGCCACTCCCACCCTGTCACATGACTGCCAAGCCACACCCACATAATAGGCCACACCTACAGAGTAGGTTCTAAAAAATTTGAAACCCACCACTGCTGGAAGTCCACCCATGCCTTGCCCGAAAGCAGATCCATCTAGCAGGGAAGGCTGGGCCTTTCTCAGCCCTTTGAGCTGGATTCCCTGGAAGGGAATAACGGTGGGGTGGGGTGCAGAAGAGCAGAGAAGGGGCAGAATTATGGATTTCTGGGAAAGCCCCTGGGAGGACAGGCGAACCATTCCTGCTGGTGGGTGAGGAGATCTTCATTCTGACCAGAGGTTTGAAGGCCGTGAGGTTCTCCAGGGCTCCACAAGGAGCAGCTCAATTGGAACCTGGACTTGAATCCTTGGCCTGCCTGGTCCTGCCACCCACTTCCTGGATTCACCTTCTGATTCCGTGTCCTGGGCTCTCTGGCCACTTCCCCCCATTGGGGGTCTGGAAGCTGGAACGGCTTCCTGACGTGAGGAAAGGCAGCTGGGCCCCTTCTGGCCTCTGCATGCGAGTGGGGTGATAGGCAGGGCAGAGCCTTTGATGAATTGGCATCGTGGCCCAGCCCAGAGTTGAGTTATTGAGGAAAGAAATAATGCAGGTAGTCTTAGTGCGAAGATCAAAGGATCCTGGGCTGCATGAAAACATCTCTCTGGGAAATGAAACATACTTGGCATGGCAGAAGCGCCCGAGGCCCTCGTGGCTGCGTGCAGAAGAGCCGCTTCAGGTCTCCTCCAAAGGCCGGTGGCCGCTGCAGCCCAGCTGCGTCTCCTTCCCCTCTGCTGCTGCGGGGAATGGCCTGCTGGAGGGACACCTCCGTCCCTGGCCATTTCTCTGCCATCTCCCCCCCCTTATGTTCAACTGCCTGGAAAGGAATACAGAGTAACGTGGGTATCATGAAGAACGGTTGCAGGAAGTGGGCATGGCTAGTTCAATGAAGAGAAGGACTAAGGGAGACAGGAGAACAGCCTTCCAATATTGGAGGGGCTGCTCCAGAGAGGAGGAAGGGGCTCAAGCTATTCTCCAAAGCACCTGAAGGCCAGACAAGGAAGAATGGATGGGAACTGAACAAGGGGAGATTCAACCTAGAAATAAAGGAATTTCCTGACAGTGAAAACAATCAAGGCATGGGACAGAAGTTGTGGGAGCTTCATCATTGGACGCTTTCAAGAAGAGGCTGGGCTGCCCTCTGTCAGAAATGCTGCTTGGGCGAGGGGTTGGACTAGATGATCTACAAGGTCCCTTCCAACACTGTTAAACTGTTAATCAAACGGAAGGCTTAAATCCACAACAGAAATCTAACCAACATTTTAGAACAATTTCCCTAAAATAATTACATTCTGCAACATGATCATTTTTCATCACTTCACCCAGTCTATTGGTGTCCTTTTTCTTCTCTAAGTGTAGGACTTTACTTTTGCTAGATAGGGATAAGAAATAAGAATACCAGCATGTTAATGTTTGAGATACGTGTAATTGAATGATGATTATGATCAGGCTCCAAAATTAAGTGCAAAGTTTAAATCGTTAAGAAAATTAGCAAGGATAATTAAGATGAAATAGGACAGTTAGAACATTTTTAAGATCTAGAAAAGCACAGCACTGAGTTCACCCCAGCACCCCCAGAGCCAGCTGGCCTGGTCAGCAGCTGGGACGAAGCCCTTCTGCCTGCTGTCCCAAGGACTTTCAAACATGCCACCCCAAAGCTGTAGAGCCCCCCTCCCGCACGAGAGCTGTGCTGTCTGGGCTCAGATCACAGAGCCACCTTTTGAAAATGTACCGTGTGGCAGGGAACGACCTGAAGCTAAGGATCACTAAACAAATTTATTCCAGACACACAATTTTAAATGTAAAAATAATAATAATGAGGAATCAATCAATCAATCAATCAATCAAATCAATCAATCAATCAATCAAATTTTTATACATGGGGCTCCCCTTGAGGTGCACCCGAAGACTTCAGCTGGTCCAGAATGCAGCCGCGCGAGCAATAATGGGGACCGCAAGGTATACCCACATAACACCGCTCTTGCGCGAGCTGCACTGGCTGCCTGTCGTCTTTCGGGTGCGCTTCAAGGTGCTAGTTATCATCTTTAAAGCGCTCCATGGCTCGGGACCTAGCTATCTGCAGGATCGGATCCTGCCCCATACATCCTCATGGCCGATTCGCTCCCACAGAGAGGGACTTCTCCGGGTGCCGTCCACTAGACTTTGTCAGCGGGCGATGCCCAGGGGAAGGGCCTTCTCTGTGGCGGGCCCAGCCCTCTGGAACGACCTTCCCCCCGACATTAGAACAACCACGGACCTCCGCTCCTTCCGTCAGAAATTAAAAACACACTTTTTCCGTTTGGCCGGCCTAGGTTAGTCTCTACCTTTAGGGTTTGGGATTATTAGTTTTAATTAATGGGAATTTTAGTGCAGGGACAATTGAATTGAGTTTAATTTGGTTTTTAACTTAGTGTATTTATTGTATATGTATTTTATGCGTTTTAATTTTTTTCCCTGTACACTGCTCCGAGTCCCCGTCGGGAGAGGACGCGGTTTATAAAAATAAAATTATTATTATTATTATTAATTATTATTATTATTTGTATACCGCTCCCTCTCCCCGAAGGTGCACAGGGAATATAAAACATAAAAACATACAACAATATAAATAGCTAGGTCCCGAGCCATGAAGCGCTTTGAAGATGGTAATCAGCACCTTGAAGTGCACCCGAAAGACCACAGGCAGCCAATGCAGCTCGCGCAGGAGCGGTGTTATGTGGGAGTACCTGGGGGCTCCCAGGATTGCCCACGCGGCCGCATTCTGGACTAGCTGTAGTCTTCAGGTGCACCTCAAGGGGAGCCCCATGTAGAGAGCGTTGCAGTAGTCTAGACGGGATGTCACGAGGGCATGAGTGACCATGCGGAGGGCATCCCGGTCCAATAGGGGACGCAACTGGCGTACCAGGCGAACCTGGTAAAACGCCCCCCTGGCCACGGCTGTCACTTGATCTTCCATGGACAGCCGGGTATCCAGGAGGACACCCAAGTTGCGTGCCCCATCCACAGGGGCTAGATGTCCCCCCCCTATGGCCCCTATGGCCAGTGATGGAAACCCATCCTACATCAAAATGGATTTGACATGTACATTTATTTTCCAATCCTCCAGACGTAGACGAAGTTTAGCCCTGTCTATAACTGAGCCAACAAACAAAAGGCTAGACTGTGATTTTGACGGGATGTCACGTAAATAAAATCAGAAGAAGAAAAAGGAAGATTGCAGGTGGGGAACGTGGCAGCTTCAGGAGGAGCATTTTGGGAGAAGCCCAGCAGTCTCCAGTGCCAGTGAATCCCCTTTGGTTTTCAAAGGGGGGAATGGCAGGGAAGACACCCCCCCTCCCTTGCTGGGTAAAAGGGGTGGGGGCTGTTCTTTGCAAAGGTGAGGGGAGGGCATCAGGAGTGCCTCACTGGGTCTAATTTAAAATAAATTGGGAACAGCCATCGCAGATGTTGGCTCCGCCTGAGCAGGACACGGAATGGATTTGAGGGCACGGAGGACTTATAATTAAAGCTTTATAGATCAGGACACAGGTCTTAATTGTGCCCCGAGATGCTTCCTGGATGTTTTTGTTATTAGTCTTATATAAAGAAGATGGCCTCCACCAGCTGTTGCGGCAGCCCAGAAATGTTTCCAGCTGGAACTATGTCTAGTCGGCTTCTAGAAAGCATCGTGCATGTTCTATGCACACCCATCCACATGCGTGCATCCGCGGTAAGCCAGGCTGTGCATCCCAGGGTTTGGTAGGAATAACCCTGCGGGACCTGGGGCTGAAATGGGACTGACCTCCAGGGCAGGAAAAAGGGAACAGAGTCAAGTTGTTGGCCAACACTTCGAAGGAACAGTCTCCTCGTCCATGGCTGGAGGTCATGAGGGGGAAGATGGCAAAAGCAGTGGAGGAAACCGGGACAGGCTACGGCCCCTCCTAAGGCCTGGGACAGGTTGCCTTCCTTTTGGGCCCCTGCCTGGCTTCCCGTCTGCTTACAAAGTCACAGAATAACAGAATCAGAAGGGACTTGGAGGTCTTCTAGACCAGGGGTCTCCAACCTTTGCAACTTTAAGTCTGAAGGACTTCAGCTCCCAGAATTCTCCAGCCAGCAAAGCTGTCAGTGTCAGGGCCTGGGCCAGGGGTCTCCAACCTTTGCAACTTTAAGTCTGAAGGACTTCAGCTCCCAGAATTCTCCAGCCAGCAAAGCTGTCAGTGTCAGGGCCTGGGCCAGGGGTCTCCAACCTTTGCAACTTTAAGTCTGAAGGACTTCAGCTCCCAGAATTCTCCAGCCAGCAAAGCTGTCAGTGTCAGGGCCTGGGCCAGGGGTCTCCAACCTTTGCAACTTTAAGTCTGAAGGACTACAGCTCCCAGACTTCTCCAGCCAGCAAAGCTGTCAGTGTCAGGGCCTGGGCCAGGGGTCTCCAACCTTTGCAACTTTAAGTCTGAAGGACTTCAGCTCCCAGAATTCTCCAGCCAGCAAAGCTGTCAGTGTCAGGGCCTGGGCCAGGGGTCTCCAACCTTTGCAACTTTAAGTCTGAAGGACTTCAGCTCCCAGAATTCTCCAGCCAGCAAAGCTGTCAGTGTCAGGGCCTGGGCCAGGGGTCTCCAACCTTTGCAACTTTAAGTCTGAAGGACTTCAGCTCCCAGAATTCTCCAGCCAGCAAAGCTGTCAGTGTCACGGCCTGGGCCAGAGGTCTCCAACCTTTGCAACTTTAAGTCTGAAGGACTTCAGCTCCCAGAATTCTCCAGCCAGCAAAGCTGTCAGTGTCACGGCCTGGGCCAGGGGTCTCCAACCTTTGCAACTTTAAGTCTGAAGGACTTCAGCTCCCAGAATTCTCCAGCCAGCAAAGCTGTCAGTGTCAGGGCCTGGGCCAGGGGTCTCCAACCTTTGCAACTTTAAGTCTGAAGGACTTCAGCTCCCAGAATTCTCCAGCCAGCAAAGCTGTCAGTGTCAGGGCCTGGGCCAGGGGTCTCCAACCTTTGCAACTTTAAGTCTGAAGGACTTCAGCTCCCAGAATTCTCCAGCCAGCAAAGCTGTCAGTGTCACGGCCTGGGCCAGGGGTCTCCAACCTTTGCAACTTTTTTTTTTTTAATTGAAAAAGTTTTATTCACACAAATTTTCCCCCTTTTTACCCCCCCCCGACATGTAATATAAATCACATACAAATACTATACCCCCCCCTCACCCCATCTTAAAATAAGTTTCTCATTCAGATATTATACCCCCTCGCCTCCCAGCAGACACAATATAAGTTTCTCTTAGTATATTAATATCCCATTAACACCATCTTCTAAGTTAATTAAAGATATAAAAAACATAATATAAATTTCTCTTTAAGAAAAAAAAAAAAGGCATATCCCATTATTCCCCTCTCTAGATTAATCATACATATATATTACCCCGCCCTCCACCCTAGCCCTCCCCCACCTCCCATTCAAACCCACCCCCCTGACTTCCGCTATACACCACTCTAATAATTCCAAGCATCCCAAATATTATTTACTCTATTCACCTATCAATCAAAGCATTCTTACCTAAAAGCTACATAATACTTCCTAATCTGATATTTATTCTGTATATAATCAATCCATTAGAAACCTTATAACAAACTCAACATAAACACCCCCTTTTAGTTGAACATTAAAATACATAGAAAATAATTCTTAAGATCTAAATACCATATCATATAACCTAACACTTATAAAACTTAAACCATATATCCTAGCTTAAGTTTACATCCTTCCTGATTCAAAAGGTTTACTATTTTTCCCCTCTCCATTTGCTTAATTGCCCACTTAACAACACAAAAAAATGTAAAGATTACTCTAATATTTGAAAAAAGCAAAGTTACTTCTCTCTTCACAAAGGAAACAGAAATAATATAGGAAAATTTCAGATCCTATCACATGACGGATACAGTAAATTGCAAGAAAATTTCAAAGTTCGACCCAAGTTTTTTCCCAGAACACTAACATAATATTAGTCCTTTCCGCGTCAATGTTCATAAGTCCAACTCTTCAGGTCTCCTTCCATTCCATCCATAGCTGTTTGTAATACCAGTTTAAGCAGCTGCCCCCATAAATAACAAAAAAACAACAACCCTTTACATAGGTAACCCCCGAGTGACTTTTCATCAGGATTATAAAGTTCCAAGATCATGATAGGGTAACAACCAGATCCACTGCAAATGCTCCGGTTCCAATTTTCAACCCTGAAAAAGTTTCCACATCCAAGAGAACCAGCATTGCAGAGATCTGTATATTTTTATCTAGATTGATTAATTGCTTCGTCCTTTAATCCTTTTGTCTTTCTTAACTCGCCGAGATTGAGACCTCCTCTGCTTCTGCGGTTTCTCAATTTGTCTGGTGCTAGACCTGGCTTCACATTGCTCATCTGATTTACGTATTGGCATTCCAACAGATCCCCCTATAGCAGTCTTCGACATTTCCTCCAGAGTAGGGCTTAAAAAAAGCCCAGGGGAATCCAACTGAGTATGTTCTTCCATCTCTTTTCCAAATTGTTTCTGCTCCATCTCAATATCTTGCTCTGAACCATCCAGATCTACTAGTGTTGGTATAGATATACGTGGGGGCGTTGCACTTTTCTTCAGTATTTCATAATAAAAATCTCTTGCCTTGTCTATAGTATTCAAACAATATCGCGCCCCTTCATATCTGAATATAACACCCATTGGAGCATCCCACCTGTACTGTATCCCTCTTTTCTTCAGCTCCTCCACCAAAAAACCAAAATCCCTTCTGAGCTTCAGGATAGTTGATGGAAGTTCCTTAAAGACACCAATCCATTTTCCAGCTATGTGGAGAGAGGAGTGAAAAGACTTCTGCAGAATATCATTTCTGAGGTTTCTCTCAGTAAAATATATCACAATATCTCTCGGTAGTTGCCTTTGTAATGCTATACGTGAGTTTGCTCTGTAAATTTTATCAATCTTAGCATAAATTTCACCAGGATCCATTTTTACTAATATAGCCAAAGCATCGGCAGAAACTTTTCTTAAGTCTTCTCTAGGATTTTCTGATAATCCCCTCAGTCTAATGGCGTTTTCCATTAACAAAAATTGTAACATAATAACCTGTTTGTCCAATTTGTGCATATTCCCCTCCATTTCCACCAATTTCAAATCCGTTTCCTTTGCTTTGACTTCCACCTCTGAAGACAGCTTTTCGATTTTCCCATCAATTTTAATGATAACTTCAGACAGACTCTTGGCCATTGCAAGCATTTTTTTTTCCAATTGTTCATATTTCTCCTGGATCATTCTTTTGAGGTCTCTGCTTTCATTAACTATAAAGTTCATCAAATCTTTAAAGTCCTGGGGAGTTACTACACGAGTTTGTTCCATTGCCTTGCTTTTAAGCTTTCCAAGTTTTCAGGAAGAGAAAAAAAAAAAACCTCTTCAAAATATCAAAATAAGTCAGTAATAAGTAATACGTTTAGCTTAACGCTCAATAAATCAGAAGGAACAGTCTCCTCGTCCATGGCTGGAGGTCATGAGGGGGAAGATGGCAAAAGCAGTGGAGGAAACCGGGACAGGCTACGGCCCCTCCTAAGGCCTGGGACAGGTTGCCTTCCTTTTGGGCCCCTGCCTGGCTTCCCGTCTGCTTACAAAGTCACAGAATAACAGAATCAGAAGGGACTTGGAGGTCTTCTAGACCAGGGGTCTCCAACCTTTGCAACTTTAAGTCTGAAGGACTTCAGCTCCCAGAATTCTCCAGCCAGCAAAGCTGTCAGTGTCAGGGCCTGGGCCAGGGGTCTCCAACCTTTGCAACTTTAAGTCTGAAGGACTTCAGCTCCCAGAATTCTCCAGCCAGCAAAGCTGTCAGTGTCAGGGCCTGGGCCAGGGGTCTCCAACCTTTGCAACTTTAAGTCTGAAGGACTACAGCTCCCAGACTTCTCCAGCCAGCAAAGCTGTCAGTGTCAGGGCCTGGGCCAGGGGTCTCCAACCTTTACAACTTTAAGTCTGAAGGACTTCAGCTCCCAGAATTCTCCAGCCAGCAAAGCTGGCTGGAGAATTCTGGGAGCTGAAGTCCTTCAGACTTAAAGTTGCAAAAGTTGGAGACCCCTGGTCTAGACCATCTCCCTAATCAAGCAGGAGACCACATACCATTCTGGACAAATATTCTTGCTGTCCGATTTCATCTTATTATCATTCTTAATGAAGTGTCCATCTGGTGGTGGTGCTGTCTATCCCACGTTGTTCTATCTTATGAAGACGTAGGGCATTGTCTACTTTGTCAAATGCTTTGCTGAAGTGCAAGTAAACAATGTGCACAGAATTTTGATGGTCCACATCAAGCTTTCCTGGTTGCTAGGCCAGGTGGAGAATCAAGGACTAAACACACACACACACACACACACACACACACACACACACACACACACACACACACAGGTTCATATCAGGTATCCCAAATGTTCCTTTTCCTCTACCTCCTCATTCTATTCCATTCCATATGGAATTTCATCCCACTCCCAGTTCGCTCCTGGTGGAGAGGAAATCGGGGGCTCGAAATGGATTTCTGGGGAACCCCCACCCCAGCAGTTCTGTTCCTATTGTCTCCTCCAGTGGCGAGGATCCCTTCAACCCCTGTCATTCTGGCCACCAGTGCAACAGCAAAACTGTGCATTAACCCACATGCAAGATGAGCCAGCCTGCCCCCCTCAGCCAAAGTCTGGGCTGGCACTTGTGGGGAAGGAAAGACCTGCTCCATGGGCTGCAGGACCTGCTTCTCAGAAGGCACACTAGGCCCATGTTCAGAAGTAGCCAGGCTGAAAAAAAAACCCTACAAGGAGTGTGTGTATGTGTGAAGTTGGAAATGACAATAAAGCTACTGGTGGTATAATACGTTGCTGCTGTCTTGGCATTGAATCACCAAGGACCCCATTTCTGCTCTGAAGGCCGGCAACATTTACTGCAGCAAAAGCCATATAGGATCCCTTGGTGGTGTCAAACCCCCTCCCCAGTAATAGACACAGCAGAAAGTCCAGCCACACTGTAAGCAATAGCCCTTAGACTTATACGCTGCTTTACAGTCCTTTGCAGCCCTCTCTAAGCGGTTTACAGAGTCAGCCTCTTGCCCCCCCACAATCCGGGTCCTCATTTGACCCACCTCGGAAGGACGGAAGGCTGAGTCAACCTGGAGCCTGGTGAGATTCGATCTGCCAAACTGCTGGCAGTCGGTGATGAGCAGAAGTAGCTTGCAGTACTGCACTCTGACCACTGCACCACCGCAGCATCAGCAGGTAGACAGATGAACAGAGTTGGAAGGGACCTTGTAGGACATCTAGTCCAACCCACCGTCCAAGCAAGAGACTCTACACCATTTCTGACCGAGGGCAGCCCAGTCTCCTCTTGGAAGCCTCCTGTGAAACCTGCAATGAGAAGCTGGTAAGGCTGAGTTCCTCTTTTTCAACCTCTCCAAACACTGACGTCAGTGGTGGGTTTCACATTTTTTAGAACCTACTCTGTAGGTGTGGCCTATTTTGTGGGCGTGGCTTGGCAGTCATGTGACAGGGTGGGAGTGGCCACCTTTTAAAATGTGGTGAAACTCATTTAACCACGCTCTTGCTTAGCAACCAAAATTTTGGACTCAATTGTGATGATAAATTCTTTCTTTCTTTCTTTCTTTCTTTCTTTCTTTCTTTCTTTCTTTCTTTCTTTCTTTCTTTCTTTCTTTCTTTCTTTCTTTCTTTCTTTCTTTCTTTCTTTCTTTCTTTCTTTCTTTCTTTCTTTCTTTCCTTCCTTCCTTCCTTCCTTCCTTCCTTCCTTCCTTCCTTCCTTTCCTTCCTTTCCTTTCCTTCCCGTTGGGTCACTGGCAGTGGTGGGCCAGATTTACTTCCAGGCACGCCGGTGGAACCCCCTCTCACCGGTTCTCTAAATTTCACCAACCGGCTCTCGCGAGTAGGTGGGAGCCTGCAGAAACCCACCACTGACTGACGTGCATCCTTTGGAGGAGCCCCAGGTGCAGGAGGCCACATCGGCCAGCCCTTACACGGGCAGAGGGCCTGCAGAAGCCAGGCGTCCCATCTTCACTGCAGTTCAGGCCCACATGGCCCCGCTGGATAGGGGGCAGCATGTCCAGAGGCAGGAAAGGCAGGCCCACGACGGATTCCTACGGCAGCAGTGGCTGGACCGATGCTATCTCCGGCTTCATGGATGACGACACTGGAGAAGCATCCCAGATGGTGTCCATGGGGGGAGGGGGGAGGGGGGTTGAAAGAAGGGAGAAGCTCAGAGAAAGAGGCTAAAGATGATTTTAAGATGACTCAGCTGAAGGGGAGGGAGAGGGGGGGGCATGAGACAAAGGCTGCGGCAGGAGCAGCATATAAAAAGCAGACAGGGAGGCGTGTGAAAATTGCTCCAGAGAGAACCTGCTCAGGTGTTTATAACACATGACTTTCCAACTGTCCAACATCTGGCCAAGGGACTTCAGCGGCCTCTTTCATCAGGTTGCTAAGTGAAACATTTGACTGTGAGCTATGCCCAGGGGTGAAATCCAGCCGGTTCTGACAGGTTCTGGAGAACCGGTAGCGGAAACTTTGAGTAGTTTGCAGAACCGGCAAATGCCACCACTGGCTGGGCCCAGGAATGGGGACGAAATGGGAATGGGGATTTTGCAGTCTCCTTCCCCCTGCCACGCCCGCCGAGCCACGCCCACCGACATTTGAATTTCACCCCTTTGGCTACTTTCCTTGTCACCTTCGTTTTCAAATCAGTGACCCGGTCGTTAAGTGAATCTGGCTTCCCCGTTGACTTTGCTCGTCAGAAGGTCGCAAAAGGGGATCCCGAGTCCTTGGGGGGACACAGCGATCGTCATAAATGCGAGTCAGTTGTCAAGCATCCAGACAGATGTAAACCACGTGACCCTGCGGGTGCTGCAACAGTCATAAGTGTGAGAAAATGGTCGTAAGTCATTTTTTTTCCCCGGTGCCGAAAATGCCCCATTTTGCAATTTGGCAAAGCTGGCAAGTCGCGAGGTGACCGGGCATAGGGGATGACCGCTCTGGAAGCGGTGGGAAAGGGGCAGTGAGAAAGGGGCAAAGAGAACCACCCGTGTGTGTGAGTGGGTGTGCAGCACAACCACGGACCTCCGCTCCTTCCGTCAAAAACTAAAAACTCATTTCTTCTGCCTGGCCGGCTTGGGGTAATCAAACAGTTTTATTAGGGACTTTTTGGGGTCCAGTTTTAGTCAGTTTGGGATTTTAGCGCAGAGTCTAGTTCAATGTATTTTAATTGTATTTATGCTTGTTGGTTTCATGGCACAGGACCTAGTTATTTGCGGGATCGTATCCTGCCCCATACATCCCTTCGGCCGATTCGCTCCCACAGAGAGGGACTTCTCCGGGTGCCGTCCACCAGGCAATGCCAGCGGGCGACGCCCAGGGGAAGGGCCTTCTCTGTGATGGGCCCGACCCTCTGGAACGACCTTCCCCCCGATATTAGAACTACTACGGACCTCCGCTCCTTCCGCCAGAAACTCAAAACCCATCTGTTTCAACTAGCCGGCCTGGGCTAATTCCATGCTTCCCGCCTCAGTTTGTAATTTTAAATTATGTGATTAGGTTTTAAGGTTAAGTTTTTAATTTTTATAAATTTGTACAGGGGATTATTTAATGCGATTTTAGTTTATATGCAATGTTGATGTCATAATTTTAATTTTTACCTGTACACCGCCCCGAGTCCCTTCGGGGAGAGGGGGCGGTCTAGAAATCTAATAAAATAAATAATAATAATAATAATGTATGTATTTTTAAATTCCCTGTGCACCGCCCCTTCGGGGTGAGAGAGCGGTTTACAAATTAAATAATAATAATAATAATAATAATAATAATAATAATAATAATAATTATTATTATTATTATTATTATTATTATTATTATTATTATTATTATTATTATTATTATTATTATTATTATTACAATACAATACAATACAATACAATACAATACAATACAATACAATACAATACAATACAATACAATACAATAGCAGAGTTGGAAGGGACCTTGTAGGTCTTCTAGTCCAACCCCCTGCGTGGGCAGGAACCTTATACCATTTCAGACAAATGTCTATCTAACATCTTTTTAAAGACTTCCAGGGTTGGGGCATTCACAACTTCTGGAGGCAAGCTGTTCCAGAGGTTCATTGTTCTAACTGTCAGGAAGTTTCTCCTTAGTTCTAAGTTGCTTCTCTCCTTGATTAGTTTCCACCCGTTGCTTCTTGTCCTGCCCCCAGGTGCCTTGGAGAATAGTTTGACTCCCTCTTCTTTGTGGCACCCTCTGAGATATCGGAACACTGCTATCATGTCTCCCCTGGTCCTTCTCTTCATCAAACTAGACATACCCAGCTCCTGCAGCCGTTCTTCATATGTTTTAGTCTCCAGTCCCCTAATCATCTTGGTTGCTCTTCTCTGCACTCTTTCCAGAGTCTCCACAATATTATTATTATTATTATTATTATTATTATTATTATTATTATTATTATTATTATTATTATTATTATTATTATTATTATTATTATTATTATTATTATTATTATTATTATTATTATTATTATTATTATTATTATTATTATTATTATTAACACCCAGTTCGGTGAGTGTGCGTTTGCAAGCAGCGTTCGAAATGCAGCCATTTGAAGCTCAGCTGCTTTCCTTCTAAGGCAGCCCCGGTGAGTAGAACAGCTGAGCCAGAAAGAAGGAAATAGAGGAGAGGGCAGAGCAGGGCAGGGGCGGCTGGAGGAGGGTGGGTGGGTGGGTGGGGCAATTGATCGTCACCACTATCGGTTGGCCCCAACTGGTCCAAAGTGGCGGAATGTCCCTCACTGCATTCGCCTGCTATCATCCAGAAGCAAAAGTCTCGGGAAAAGACGCCACGCAGCGATTCCGCTCGTTCCCTCCGTGGCGCGGGGCGATTTTTTACATTTGGTTTCTATGCCTCTTTTATTGGATGTTTAATTGGGGATAACCCAGGCTTTGAAATCATCTCGTTGGCGTAAATGCATGGATCCAACCCAGTGAGCTAAAGAGCGACGAATTGAAGAGGAGGGACAAATCATATGCTTGGCTTGGCTTCCATCCTCCAGCCTCCTTCCCTTGCAGAAGAGCCTGCTGTGCTCCAGGAGTGGAACATTATATACATTTTGCAAGCGCAAGGGTGGGGTGGGGGGGCTGCCACGTTGCTGGGAGGCTGGAGGGTGGAGTTTCGGAGGGAGGCTTGCTGGTTTCCGGGAAGCAGCAGCGCACAAGGGGCCGCAGTCCTTGGCTCGGCCTCTCCGGGAGATGAGCACTCCTGCGGAGCCCAGCTGGACGCCTTCATGGCCCTGGAGCCCCTTTGCTGCTGCTGGTGCACGCAGGACGGACAGCCAGAGGCAGCAGCTGTCCAGCCCAGATGCAAAGCTGCTGTGGCCTGCCAGCCGGCCCTGATAGCTGCCTGAAATGCGGCATGTCTCTTCCTTTCTCTCGCAAAAATAGACGAATGATTTGCTAAGAGAGAGAGACGACTTTAATTTCTCTGCCGTACGAGATGCAATTGATCGTAAGGATTAAGAATTATCTCGCTTCTTCCTCCTAAAATATGTAGTTTTTCCTCCAGATCAGCCAAATGTTTTTTTTTTTTTTTTTTAAATCATATTTATATCCCGCCCTTCTCCACGAAGGACCCAGGGCGGCGCACAGGAATTTAAAAACATACAAAACAATAAATACAGAATTTAAAAACATATTAAATTACAATCCTATGCTAAAATCCAAATTAAAACTAAAATAGCCCCGATGGGAGGTTAGGCTAGGCCGGCTTGCTGAAAAAGATGTGTCTTTAGACACTGGCGGAAGAGGCGGAGGTCCGAGATGGTACGCAATTCAGGGGGTAGGTCGTTCCAAAGGGCAGGGCCCGCCACAGAGAAGGCTCTTCCCCTGGGTGTTGCCAGATGGCATTGCCCGGCTGACGGCACCCTGAGAAGGCCCTCTCTGTGGGAGCGGATCGGCCGAAGGGATGTATCATCTGCCATGTGCAAAGAAAAGTGACTCTTCCCTTCGGTTTCCCAGAGAGCATCGTTCCTTAGCTAGGCCAGGCAGATCTTTCTTGGGCGGGGGGGGGGGGGGGTTGGACTAGATGACCTACAAGGTCCCCTTCAACTCTGTTAATCTGTTCCATCACTGGACATGCTTGTAGGCAAAGTGGCCACTGGCCATGATCTCCTTCTGGACCAACGGGCAATATTTGGCCTTGGGATGTAGCATTTTGTAGGGATGATACCAGCTTATCTCCACACACCCCCAAATTCCATGTTGCATTGGTTGTCCGAACTGGGGAAGGTCATCTGGAGGAGCAGGACATCAAGATCTACTTCTTCTTGCTTTCTATCTTCAAATATGCAGTTTGGTCATTGCTTAAACCTGATAATGGGCTGGGTGAAGCTAACAATTTGTTTTGGCCAGCAAGAAGTCAGGCTCTGGACTTGGGTTCAATCCACCCTCCTCCCCCCAATTTTATTGATTTTTGAAAAATTAATTACAGCTTAGTGCTTAATAAATATTTTGTTGTTTGGGTATTTAATTTGCTTAACAATTCTGATTATATTCTGAATCTCCACCCCTTTTTTCCTCAACTACTGTTAAAATAGATTCCATGTTTGATAGTATTTTGTGTCTTCCTTCTGCTTGATTTCAACAATAGTCCATAGCCCTTGGACTTATATGCTACTTTACAGTGCTTTTACAGCCCTCTCTAAGCGGTTTACAGAGTCAGCCTCTGGCCCCCAACTATCCCGGTCCTCATTTGAGCCACCTCGGAAGGACGGGAGGCTGAGTCAACCTTGAGCCAGTCAGGATCGAACTTCTGGCAGTGGGCAGAGTTAGCCTGCAACACTGGATTCTAACAGGAAGGAAGGAAGGAAGAAGGAAGGAAGGAAGGAAGGAAGGAAGGAAGGAAGGAAGGAAGGAAGGAAGGAAGGAAGGAATAGCATAGACTTATATACCGTTTCACAGAGCTTTTACAGCCCTCTCTAAGCGGTTTACAGAGTCAGCCTCTTACCCACAACCATCCCGGTCCTCATTTGAGCCACCTCGGAAGGACGGGAGGCTGAGTCCACCTGGAGCCTGGTGAGATTTGAACTGCTGAACTACAGCTAGCAGTCAGCTGAAGTAGTCTGAAGTACTCTAACCATTGGGCCACCTGGTCTCTTGTTCAATGCCAGTCTGTCCATTTGGGCACATTCTAATATCTTCTTAATTATCTCGCAGTGCTTCTTCATTTTTCCAATATTGTGCGAATATAATCCTCGCTCCTCTTACAACATGTAATTATTAAATGCCTACTTTTTTAATCTATTTTTTCCCCCTGATATTATACCTAATAAAAACAGTTCAGGTTTAAAATCTACATGATTGCCTACAATCTTTTCTAACCACCTGAGTATCTTTGCCCATTTCTTTTTCCTTTTAGCACAAGTCCCCCATATATGATAAAACGTGTCCGTCTTCCGGTTACATTTCCAAGATTTGCCAAGACATATTTTTAAGGGTTCAAGTCCTTCTGAAGAGGATCGCTTTAAAGCTCCTGTCTTTCCAGCCACCTCTGGATTTGCAGTGACAGCAGGACAGCTGTCAGTCTTCGCTGATGCAGCCCTTGAAACAATCCCTGAGCATTTCAGCTCAGGCTAGGCTTAGCCCATGCTTAGCCCAGGCTACGTCATGCGCTGCCCATGGCTTCCCTTCCATCCCAGCCTCCCCCCTTGAGGGCATTGGAGATGAGATGACTCAAGGAAGAAGGAGAACCATGATCCCTGATTCCCCCCACCCCTCCCAGTTCTTCCCAGGGTTGGGGTCCTTCCTTTGGAGGAGTCTGAGATGATGTGGACTCGATTCCAGCCTGTGTGGCTGGATGGTGGGAACAAGGTAGTGAAGGCTCTTGCACTGACCCAGCTCTCCACACGCGACAAACCCTTTGTAGTTGAAGCAGTGATTCTTTTATTAGCAGAATAAAAAACTTTCTCTCTCACCGCAGGCTATGAAGTCCATCCGGCAGGGAGAGGAAGAGTTGTCAGCCACATCTATTCATCTCCACCTCCTGCCTTTGATTCCCAGAGCTAGGGTGGGGCTTCGCAAGCAGCAGTGGCTCTTCTGTCCCAAGGACCAGCTCATAGATTTCCACTGCTCTCCTCTCCTCTGACACATCTATTCATCTCCACCCCCTGCTTTTCATCCCCAGAGCTAGGGTGGGGCTTTACTAGCAATGGTGGCTCTTCCGTCCCAAGGACCGGCCCATAGATTTCCACTGCTCTCCCCTCCTCTGCCACATCTATTCATCTCCGCCCCCTGCCTTTCATCCCAGAGCTAGGGTGGGGCTTTGCTAGCAGGGGTAGCTCTTCTGTCCCAAGGACCAGCCCATAGATTTCCACTGCTCTCCTCTCCTCTGACACATCTATTCATCTCTGACCCCTGCCTCTTATCCCCAGAGCGGTGAAAAAAGTGTGTTTTCAGTGAATGGCGAAAAAGGTGAAGGTCCGTGATGGTACGAAATTCGGGGGTAGGTCATTCCAGAGGGCTGGGCCTGCCACAGAGAAGGCCCTCCCCCTCGGCACCGCCCGCCGGCATTGACCGGCAGACGGCACCCTGAGGAGGCCCTCCCTGTGGGAGCGGACCGGTCGAAGGGAGGTATGCGGTAGGAGACGGTCCTGCAAATAACTGGGCCCTGTGCCATGGAGCGTTTTAAAGATGGTGACCAGCATCTTGAAGCGCATGCAGAAAGCCACCGGCAGCCAGTGCAGCTCGCGCAGGAGAGGTATTATGTGGGAGCATCGTGAGGCTCCCAAAATCCCCCGCGCGGCCGCATTCTGGACCAACTGGAGCCTCCGGGTGCACCTCAAGGGGAGCCCCATGTAGAGAGCATTACAATAGTCTAGGCGGAATGTAACGAGTGCTTGAGTGACTGTGCGTAGCGCGTCCCGGTCGAGGAAAGGGCGCAACTGGTGTACCAGGCAAACCTGGTAAAAAGCCCCCCTGGTCACAGCCGTCACATGGTCGTCCAAGGAGAGCCGTGAGTCCAGGAGGACGCCTAAGTTGCGAGGCCTCTCTACGGGGGCTAGTGACTCGCCCCCGATGGCCAGTGTTGGAGTCAGCTGGCTGTGCCGGGGCGCTGGAAACCACAGCCACTCAGTCTTGGACAGGTTGAGCCGAAGTTTGTTACTCCCCATCCAGACCCGCACAGCTTCCAAACACCGGGTCATCACTTCAACGGCATCACTGGGATGGTTGGGGGTGGATATGTATAGCTGAGTATCATCAGCATACAGATGATACTCCACCCCACAACTGCGGATGATCTCGCCCAGCGGCTTCATATAAGTGTTGAACAGGAGGGGCGAGACGACTGATCCCTCAGGCACCCCACACGTGAGGGGCCTCGACGTCGACCTCTGCCCTCCTGCCAACACAAATTGTGACCTGCCGGAGAGGAAGGAGGCGAACCACCGCAGCACGGTGCCTCCCACTTCTAAACCCTCCAGCCAGAGCAACATGATACCATGGTCGATGGTATCAAAAGCCGCTGAGAGATCTAACAGGACCAGGATAGAGGAACAACCTCTATCCCGGGCCCTCCAGAGATCATCCACCAGCGCGACCAATGCCGTCTCCGTGCTGTGCCCGGACCGGAAGCCAGACTGGCATAGGTCCAGATAAACAGTTTCTTCCAGGTGTCGAGGGAACTGTTGTGCTACCACACTCTCAACAACCTTCGCCAAAAAGTGAAGGTTGGAGACCGGACACAGCAGCCACTGTGTCTTCTTTACGGAGGGAAGATCTGCTCTCTATTGTGTTATTCTCAATTCTGTGTTTCTGTGCCTCCGTTCTTGGTCTTGGCCAGCCAGAATTAGGTGGGTTTGGCATTTTTATCAACCTACCAAGTCCTTACAAATGAAGGTGAATTATACATGTCCCAGCCTAATGTTTCATGATCCAATCTGGGTGGATCACCAGGACCAGAAGTTTTGGCTTCCAAGACTTGTGCTGGATGAGTCTGAAAGCTTGGAAGACAAAACCTCTGGTCCCCATGACTGACCCAGAATGGATCCTATCAAGTCCTTCTTAAGACCCAGGAGAGGCAGATGTTGCGCGATTATATCAAAGGTCTCAGGACCATTAATAGAGGGATCCAATCAAGATCAAGGGAGGTACTACTACCACTCTATATAGCCTTAGTAAGGCCACACCTAAAATACTCCATCCAGTTTTGGTCTCCACACTATAAAAAAAGAGGTGATGTCAGTCTCGCTAGTTCCTGCTTCGCTGCCATGGAAACGGGGAGGGTGGGGGGTTTGGGGTGAATGTGTTCTGCTGGTGGACAATGTTGATGGTTCGTGTTATCTCCTGTTTAACGGACCTGCATTCCAGGATGGTGAAACCTGCCCACCTGATGTTGGAGATGGCTGCATATTGGACAATGCACAGGGGGGGTTTGGGGATTGGGATGGGCTTAAGCTTAATACTTTCTGTTCGCGCCTAAACTATTCATTCTCAGCTTTACTTGGTCTGTACGCTATCGTAACTTAGTAAAAGGAGCCTTAACATTTCAAAATAATGTCTAAGTGTGGTCTTTCCTGAGTCAACGAAGAAACAGGCCTGACATTAAGCTGAGAATCAACAAAACCAAAAACCTGCCCTGATGTCGGACCCTTCACAAGAGGAGCCTCCGTTGGTAGAGGTCCTGCCTGAAACCTGCTCGTACCTCTCATCTCCGCAAAAGATTGCCTGATGCTCCTACACCTACCTTGGTGGATGGTCATCATCATTACGAGGTGCGGGACATTTTGGACTCCAGGATCCGCAGAAATAAGACTCAGTTCCTGGTCATGTGGAAAGATTTCCCCCCTTCTCACAACGAATGGGTGGATAAAGAGCATCTCAAAGCTCCTAAACTGGTACGCCAGTTTTATGCCAAGTATCCACACAAACCTTGACTCTTTTTCTTTCTCCTCTCCGTTGTTTTGTCTCTCCCTTCTTCTCTTTCAGGTGTAGCCTCTCGTATGCCTATTGCTGCCCTGGATTTCCCGCTGTTCCTGGAGGAGGTCCGGATGTCAGTCTCGCTAGTTCCTGCTTCGCTGCCATGAAAAAGGGGAGGGTGGGGGGTTTGGGGTGAATGTGTTCTGCTGGTGGACAATGTTGATGTTTCGTGTTATCTCCTGTTTAACGGACCTGCATTCCAGGATGGTGAAACCTGCCCACCTGATGTTGGAGATGGCTGCATATTGGACAATGCACAGGGGGGGTTTGGGGATTGGGATGGGCTTAAGCTTAATACTTTCTGTTCGCGCCTAAACTATTCATTCTCAGCTTTACTTGGTCTGTACGCTATCGTAACTTAGTAAAAGGAGCCTTAACATTTCAAAATAATGTCTAAGTGTGGTCTTTCCTGAGTCAACGAAGAAACAGGCCTGACATGTGGAGACTCTAGAAAAAGTGCAGAGAAGAACAACCAGGATGATGAGGGGACTGGAGGCTCAAACATACGAAGAACAGTTGCAGGAACCGGGCATGGATAGCCTAGGGAAGAGAAGGACCAGGGGAGACAGGAGAGCAGTCTTCCAATATTTGAGGGGCTGCCACAGAGAGGAAGAGGTCAAGCTATTCTCCAAAGCACCTGAAATCCAGACAAGGAAGAATGGATGGAAACTGAACAAGGAGAGATTCAACCTGGAAATAAGGAGAAATTACTTGACATTGGGAATAATCCACCCATGGAACAGAAGTTGCCTTCAGAAGTTGTGGGAGCTTCATCCCTGGAGGCTTTCAAGAAGAGACTGGACTGCCACCTGTGGTCGTTCTCCATCTCTGGGAGCTTTTCAGAAGACGCCAGACCACCATATCTTGTGGATGGTTTAAATGGGCGTCCCACACATTTTGAGATGGAGTCTTCTCCTTCCTCGCAGATCTTAATCAGAGGCCTGAAGGACCAACATCCAGAGATGCTGTAGCTTTCCTACATTGTCAGGTGGTTGAGGAGTTTTGGGTCCCTTCCAAATAAATAACAGAGTAACAGAATTGGAGTCCAGCCCCCAACATGTCAGAGAAATGGTTGTCCAATGTCCTTTTCAAAACCTCCGGTGTCATTTGATAAACATAATAAATAAATATATATGAAAAACTTCATTTATGCTCAGCCCAGGCCTCCTGCTTGAGCAGGGGGCTGGATTACATGACCTCCAAGGGCCCCTTGCAGCTCTATTCTACTCTTAAAAAAATCCCTGGCCTTCCGTCTAGTGGGGAAGGGAAAGGGAGGGAAGGGGGGAGGAGGGAGGGGGCGAGGGGGGAGGTGGAGGACAAGCGAGCTGCTCCCACTTAGCCGCTGAGTGATGTCAGCCGGCCGAAGCCCGCCATAGGCTGGAATGCAGCGCCTGCAGCCCTTTCAATGGACCGGCCCTCCGCGGGCAGCAGAGCTCAACAGTGTGGCCAGAGGGTCAGCTGGTGGCCGCAGGCAGAGGAAGGGAGAGGAAGGGAGGGAGGATCTTTTTCCTTTTCCTTTCTCTTTCCCTTTCTCCCTTCCTTCTTTCCTTTCCTTTCTTCCTTCTTTCCTTTCCCTCCCTCCCTTTCTTCCTTCTTTCCTTTCTTTTCCCTTTCCCTTCCCTGCCTTTCCTTTCCTTTTCCCTTTCTCCCTTCCTTCTTTCCTTTCCTTTCTTCCTTCTTTCCTTTCCTTTCCCTCTCTCTCTCCCTCCCTTTCTTCCTTCTTTCCTTTCCCTCCCTCCCTTTCTTCCTTCTTTCCTTTCCTTTCCTTTCCCTTCCTTTCCCTTCCCTCCCTCCCTTTCTTCCTTCTTTCCTTTCTTTTCCCTCCCTTCCTTTCTCCCTCCCTTCCCTTTCTTTTTCCCTTTCTTCCTTCCTTCTTTCCTTTCCTTTTCTTTTCCCTTTCTTCCTTCTTTCCTTTCTTTTCCCTCCCTCCCTTCCCTTTCTTTTTCCCTTTCTTCCTTCTTTCCTTTCTTTCCCTCCCTCCCTTTCTCCCTCCCTTCTCCCCTTCCCTTCCCTTCCTCCTTCCCCCTTCCCTCCTTCCCTCTTTCCCCTCCTTTCTCCTCTCCCATCTGTGTGTGAGTGTGTGTGTGTGTGTGCGCGTGTGTGTGTGCAGGCACAATCTGGAATGTTTGACTCCACAGTTCTCTCCACGCAACCACCAGCCTCCAAGTGGACCCTGTTCATCGCAGCATTACAGCATCTGTCAGGGAACATGTGTTTCTTGTAAGAGGCTTTTGGGCCACAAGATCTTGGTAGGAAATTGTTTATCTCTGGCTCCCTCTCGCTCATTTCCTCACTGTACATACCCCTCCCCCTCCCCCCAAGACACACACACACACTCGCACGCACGGTTCCAAAGTGGACGTCCAAGAGGCCGAGAGGGGAGGGCTCCGCAAGCAGATGCAGCTTTTCCTTGCCCTTGAGCCGACCTCGGGCGGGCGCAGAAGAGGCTTTTTCCGCTGCTTGAAGAATGTGAACCTTTCTCCTGGAGTCGCGAGTGACTCGGCCCAGCTGCCAAGCTCCTGCTCTGCTCAGTTCTGCGCTTCTCTTCCTGCAAGGAGGGCACCCCTGGCACCGCCCCCCCCCACCTCTGCCAGCCGTGGGCATCTCAGGCTGCAACCTTTCAGCAGGCAGAGGGTGAAAAGGAAGGAAGGAAAGCAAGCCGGGCTAATTGTCAGCTCAGGTCACTGCAGGAGAAGCTGGAAGAGGGCAGCCAAGAGCCCCTGAGGGCAGAACAAGAAGCAATGGGTGGAAACTAATGGGCTGCTGTGGCCTAGAGGTGGCGCTCTCGCCTCCCAATCAGGAGATTGTGAGTTCAGTCCTAGGTAGAGGCAGATGCTTGGGCAGAGGGTTGGACTAGATGACCTGCAAGGTCCCTTCCAACTCTGTTCATCTGTTGAACTTAATGAAGGAGAGAAGCAACTTAGAACTGAGGAGGAATTTCCTGATAGTTAGAACAATTAATCAGTTGCCTCCAGAAGTTGTGAATGCCCCAACACTGGAAGTCTTCAAGAAGTTGTTGGAGAGCCATTTGTCTGAAACGGTATAGGGCTTCCCGCCTGGGCAGGGAGTTGGACTAGATGACCTCCAAGGTCCCTTCCAACTCTGCTATTGTATTATTGTATTATTATAAAGAGGATTATTATTATGGGGCCCCCTCCCCTACGCATGGACACGCACATCAATGATGTCCTAGTGGTACATTTACGATGTGCAGCGTTTTTGAGCTCCAGGATTTTTGAGATGACGTTTCATCCCCATGCCTAAATTGAAATGAGATATAAAATATATTCACAAACGGAATGAAACTAAACTTCCAAAATTGAATAAATAAGTAATTAAGTTAAAATTCCATAAATTGAATAAATAATTAATCAAGGAGAGAAGCAACCTGGAATCGAGGAGACGCTTCCTAACAGTGAGGACAATCAATCAGTGGAACAGAAGTTGCCTCCAGGAATCGTGGTAGCTCCATCCCTGATGTTTTTAAGAAGAGTCTACACAGCCATTTGTCCGAAATGGTAGGAAATTGTTTATCTCTGGCTCCTTCTGGCTCATTTCCGCCTGCTTTGAGCAGGGGGCTGGACTAGAAGACCTTCAAGCTCCCTTCCAGCTTGATTCTGATTCTGATTCACTTTAACTAGAATGACTCTGACTCTCTTTCTCAAATCATCATTGTCATCATATCATATCATATCATGACCATCACCACTATCATCAATCATCATCTACTTAGCTTATGGCATATCCTCCATGGACTTGCAACATATATTAACATTTCACCAAGATTAATAAAACACAAGAAAATATAAATGTTAAAAACACCGAATTCAAATACCACTGAAGTGCAACATTGTTTATATGGGGGGTGGGGGTGGGGGCAAATCAGATGCTGGATCAGTATGTACTGATATTTCATCATTCCATCAGGCCAATTTGGCCTAAGTTATTTACCTAGCCTATGGTCTGTACCTTAAATTGTTTTTATTGGGTTTTAGATGAGGTTAATGTTTTAATGTTTTTACATTTTTAGCACAGGGATAATTTATTTAATTCGGTTTTAAGTATTTATATTTGTGATATGTATGTGTTTTTTAATTTCCTGTGCACCGCCCCGGTGTACCTTTGGGGAGAGGGAGCGGTTATATAAATCTAGCTAATAAATAAATAAAATAAAATCATCACCATCACTGATCAAGGAGAGATTCAACCTAGAAATAAGGAGGGATTTTCTGACGGTGAGAGCAATCAACCAATGGAACAGAAGTTGCCTTCAGAGGTTGTGGGGCTTTCAAGAAGAGACTGGACTGCCCTCTGTCAGAAATGGAGTAGGGTCTCCTGCTTTGAGGGGTTGCACTAGATCAGAGGTTCCCAAACTTGGCAACTTTAAGACTCTGCTGGCTGGAGAATTCTGGGAGTTGAAGTCCACAAGTCTTCAAGTGGAAGACTTGGGGGAAACTAATCAAGGAGAGAAGCAACTTAGAACTAAGGAGAAATTTCCTGACAGTCAGAACAATTAACCTCTGGAACAGCTTCCCTCCAGAAGTTGTCAATGCCCCAACCCTGGAAGTCTTCAAAAAGATGTTAGATAGCCATTTGTCTGAAATGGTATAGGGCTCCTGCCCACGCAGGGGGTTGGACTAGAAGATCTACAAGGTCCCTTCCAACTCTGCTATTGTATTATTGTAAGTTGCCAAGTTTGGGAACCTCTGCACTAGATGACCTCCAAGGTCCCTTCCAGCTCTGCTAATCTGTTAATCATCATCAGTCTCTATATCTATCATTGTCTACCTCTATGTTTTTGGTTTCCAGGTACAATTGAAGGTGCTGGCGTGAGGTCTGAATACCTGCTTCTTCTGGAACAGTCCAAACAATGGAAAAAGAGGAGAAACTGCCATTGACCCCTCATTTCTGGGAGGGACTGCTGAGAAACGCTTCCTGGTTGAGATCACCCCTTCTTGCTCATATTTGAGAAGCTTTGAAAGACCGAGTCGTTCCAGAAAATCTTCTCCTGGTTTTGCAAAGCCATCTGTATTCTCTATTTTTATTGCTTGTAGTTTTTGTTTGGGAAGGCTTGTTTGGTTGTTTCTAATTTTATTGATTTTTTAAAGTTGGTTTCATACTTCATGTAAGCTGCCAAAAATCCTCTGGATTGCAGAGAATAAAAACCTGTTAAATAAATACTGCAGTCCCTAACTAGAATTTAATAAGTTAACAGTGTAAGGAAGAGTATAAAACAGCATATTTTATGACTAGATCACTGATGCATACATAGCCTGTTGGCTTTTACAACCAGTATAGCAAAATCTAGCCAAGTTCTGAGAAACGGAATAGCACTGATAACGCAAAGTAGAGAAAAGTAAAGTCTTACTCTTAGGAAAGAAAAACCAAAAGGACACATGGACTGGGTGAAACCTGGCTTCAAAGCAGGAACTCTGAGAAGGATCTTGGAGTCTTAGTGGACAACCAGGTTACTAGGAACCAGCCGTGTGCAGTAGCAGCTAAAAAAGCCAATGCAGTCCTAAATTGCATGAACAGAGGGATACAAACAAGATCAAGGGATGTACTACTACCACTCTACAAAGCCTTAAGAAGGCCATACCTGGAACACTGCATCCGGTTTTGGTCACCGCACTATAAAAAAGAGGCTGAGACTCTAGAAAGAGTGCGGAGAAGAGCAACCAGGATGATTAGGGGAGACTAAAACATTTGATGAACGGTTGCAGGAACTGGGCATGGCTAGTCTAGTGAAGAGAAGGACCAGGGGAGACAGGATAACAGTCTTCCAATATTTGAGGGGCTGCCCCAGAGAGGAGGGGGGTCAAGGTCAGACAAGGAACAATGGATGGAAACTGACCAAGGAGAGATTCAACCTGGAAATAAGGAGGAATTTCCTGACAGGAAGAACAATTAACCAAAGGAACAGAAGTTGCCTTTGGAAATTGTGGGAGCTTCATCACTGGAGGCTTTCAAGAAGAAACTGTGCTGCCATCAGTCAGAAATGGTGTAGGGTCTCCTGCTTGGGGGCTAGATGACCTACAAGATCTCTTCCAACGCTCTTAATCTGTTAAAATATTGGAAGATTGCTATCCCGTCACTCCTAGTCCTTCTCTTTGTTAGTCTAGACCAGGGGTTCCCAAACTCGGCAACTTTAAGACTTGTGGACTTCAATTCCCAGAATTCTCCAGCCAACTATTCTGAGAGTTGAAGTCCACAAGTTTTAAAGTTGCCAAGTTTGGGAACCCCTGGTCTAGACATACCCAGTTCCCTCAAACAGTTCCCTTGTACTGTTAAGCCACATCCCATAAATATCTTTGTTGCTCTTCTCTGCACTCTTTTTAGAATCTCAACTTCTTTAATATCGTGGTGACCAAAAATAGATGCACTATTCCAAGTGTGGCTTCATCAGTGAAGTATAAAGTGGCCCTAACCCTTCAGGTGACCTTGATGCTCTCCTTCTGTTGATGCAGCCCTTGGGGAGGCTTGCAGGACCGACCGCCTGGCTCCAGGGTTGGAAGATGTAGCGAGTCACTACAGAAGGCCATGGCCAAATATGGGAAGATTTCCACCTGTTCTATAATCTGGCCATGGAAGGGCCAGGCATGCCCTCTGGATCGCCTGGTAAAAATGAGAATCTTACTTTCAGAAGAAGCTCTCTAAGTCAGGGCTCCCCAACCTTCAATTCAATTCAATTCAATTTATTTGATTTGTAGACCGCCCCCTCTCCCCGAAGGGACTCGGGGCGGTGCACAGGACTTTAAAAACATATATAAATACAACAATACAATATTTAAAATAGAATTAAATAATTTACCTGTGCTAAAAGTTTAAAATCTTAAAACCTTAAAACCCCTTTACACTAATTCCCAGCAATCCCTATTAAAACAATTTAAATTTATATTACAGCCTAGGAAGGATAGATTAGGCCAGGCCGGCCAGATGAAAAAAGTAAGTTTTTAGCTTTTGGTGGAAGGAACGGAGGTCCATGGTTATTCTCAGTTCGGGGGGTAGGTTGTTCCAGAGGGTCGGGCCCACCACAGAGAAGGCCCTTCCCCTGGGCGTCACCCGCTGGCACTGCCTAGTGGACGGCACCTGGAGAAGTCCCTCTCTGTGGGAGCGAATCGGCCGCAGGGATGTATGGGGCAGGATGCGATCCCGCAACTTTAAGCCTGGAGGACTTCAACTTCAAGCAAAGCTGGCTGGGGAATTCTGGGAGTTGAAGTCCTCCAGGCTTAAAGTTGCTAAAGTTGCTCCAGAACAGTAAGTGCCTGGGGTACTTGCCAGGGGGAAGGTGAGTTTGCGAGAGAAACCCAACATCTGCTCTTTATGTTTTGGTGTGCCTTTTGGTTAATTTTGGAAGAGGGTGCTCGAATCTGGTTATTTTGGCCTCCAGAGGGCTAACCAATAAGGGAGCCCAAATACTCTCGTGCCCCTCTCATGCCTTCCCTTTGGGGTTCCTTGGACAATGGCCTTGCAACCGCCTTTCTTGTTGAATTCTCATCAAGGTAATACATTAGCAACAGTAGCTGCCCAGCTCTGTCGGTATTTATGACTTACCCCACAACGTTATTCTCGAAATAAAATCAAATAACACCCTAAGGCAGGGGTCTGCAAAGTCGGCTCTTTTAAGACAGGTGGACTTCAACTCCCAGAGTTCCCCAGCCAGCATAGCTGGCAGGGGAATTCTGGGAGTTGAAGTCCACCAGTCTTAAAAGAGCCGACTTTGCAGACCCCTGCCCTAAGGTCAACAAAGGCAGTATATGATGCTGAACCTGCCTTGATGGACATTTTTCCCCCAGATGTTTCAGCAAAGCTCGTTTGCTGCTAACAGCCCACCAGTCATTCCGCCCCAACAGCTGCAGCGAGATTCCAGAGCGGCCACCAGCACCATCTGCAGATGTCAGCGGTTTGTCAAGAAGAAATCTTGTGGTGCCAAATTAACCTTGTTTCATTTTTTTTTTTGACAACGGTTCCTTAATATATGTGAGAACCGCAACTTCAGCAAACCATCTGACAATGCTCCCCACGACTTTCTGATTTACATGCTGGGAAACTTCCTAACAGGGAGGACGATTAACCTGTGGAACAGCTTGCCTCCAGAAATTGTGGCCACTGCATCACTGGAGGTTTTGAAAAGACACAAGTCACTAGTCAGCCACTTGTTTGAGATGGTTACAGGACAGGTGGGAGCTTCATCCCTGGAGACTTTCAAGAGGAGATTGGACTGCCATTTGTCAGAAATGGTGTAGGGGAGTGATCAGTGGTGGGTTTCAAATTGTTTTAGAACCTACTCTGTAGGTGTGGCCTATTTTGTGGGCGTGGCTTGGCAGTCATGTGACAGGGTGGGAGTGGCCACCTTTTAAAATGTGGTGAAACTCATTTAACAACGCTCTTGCTTAGCAACCAAAATTTTGGACTCAATTGTGATGATAAATTAATTCTTTCTTTCTTTCTTTCTTTCTTTCTTTCTTTCTTTCTTTCTTTCTTTCTTTCTTTCTTTCTTTCCTTCCTTCTTTCCTTCCTTCCTTCCTTTCCTTTCCTTCCCGTTGGGTCACTGGTAGCGGCGGGCCAGATTTATTTCCAGGTACGCCGGTGGAACCCCCTCTCACCGGTTCTCTAAATTTCACCAACCGGCTCTCGCGAGTAGGTGCGAGCCTGCAGAAACCCACCACTGCCCTGAAGAGAGATTGAAAGAAGGGGGAGAATGAGAGGACAGAAGCCTAACAGCATGGTGGCCTGCTCCCAGAACACAAGGGATGAATTTAAGATAAAATAGGAGCTTCCGGTTGAATGTTGGGGAAAAACAGGGGTGGGTGGGAGAGAATGACCAGAGGAGTGGGGGGGAGGGGGGCAGAGGCTGGCAGCCACGTTGGGGAAGCTTTCATCTGGATTCCTGTCCTGGGTCAGGGTTGGACTTGATAGCCTCAAAGTTCCCGGAAGGAGGGTAGTGGCATACTACCCTGGAGACCGCCTCCCTTAGACCGATACGCTCCCACAGAGAGGGCCTCCTCAGGGTGCCGTCGGCCGGACAATGCCGACTCGCGACACCCAGGGGGAGAGCCTTCTCTGTGGCGGGGCCAGCCCTCTGGAATGACCTGCCCCCTGAATTACGTACCATCACCGACCTCCGCCTCTTCCGCCAATGTCTTAAGACATATCTGTTTCAACAAGCCGGCCTAGCCTAACCTCCCATGGGGACTTTTAGATAGTTTTAAATTGGGTTTTTAAAATTTGGTTTTAGCGCAGGATAGGTTTATTTAATAGTTTTTTAAATTATATTTATTGTATTTTGTATGTTTTTTAAATTTCCTGTGCGCCGCCCTGGGTCCTCTGTGGAGAAGGGCGGGATATAAATTTAAATAAATAAATAAATAAATAAATATAAAAAGATAAAGCTGTCTTGGTTTGGTAGAATTGCAATGTGCAAGATGATGTTGTTACCAAAGTTTAATTTTTTATTTGAGATGTTACCATTAAATTTGACAGAGAAAGATATGGAAGGATATCAGAAGAAATTGGATAAATTTTGCAATGGTGGGAAAAGACCTAGATTATTGAAGAAAATGTGGTATCAAAATCAAAAGGAAGGCGGACTGGGAATTCCCAATCTACTTAATTATTATTGGGCCTATGGTATTCGAACTGTGGTAAAAATATTTAAAGGCGGAGATGGTCACTGGGGAGATTTAGAGTTAAAAGATATTAAGAGATTTGGCCCTACATGGTTCCTAGACAAAGCAAAATCAAAAAAGGTAATTAACAGTTATTGGTTAAAAGGACTGAGCAAAATTTGGGATAATACAATACAATAGCAGAGTTGGAAGGGACCTTGTAGGTCTTCTAGTCCAACCCCCTGCATGGGCAGGAATCTTATACCATTTCAGACAAATGGCTGTCTAACATCTTTTTAAAGACTTCCAGGGTTGGGGCATTCACAACTGCTGGAGGCAAGCTGTTCCAGAGGTTAATTGTTCTTACTGTTAGGAAATTTCTCCTTAGTTCTAAGTTGCTTCTCTCCTTGGTTAGTTTCCACCCATTGCTCCTTGTCCTGCCCCCAGGTGTCTTGGAGAAAAGTTTGACTCCCTCTTCTTTGTGGCACCCTCTGAGATATCGGAACACTGCTATCATGTCTCCCCTGGTCCTTCTCTTCATCAAACTAGACATACCCAGTTCCTGCAGCCGTTCTTCATATGTCTTAGTCTCCAGTCCTCTAATCATCTTGGTTGCTCTTCTTTGCACTCTTTCCAGAGTCTCCACGTCTTTTCTACATCGTGGCGACCAAAACTGTATGCAGTATTCCAAGTGTGGCCTTACCAAGGCACTATACAGTGGCATTAACACTTCACGCGATCTAGATTCTATCCCTCTGTTGATGCAGCCTAGAACTGTGTTGGCTTTTTTGGCAGCTGCTGCACACTGCTGGCTCATATTTAAATGGTTGTCCACTAGGATTCCGAAATCCCTCTCACAGTTGCTACTATTGAGCAAGGTACCACCTATACTGTACTTGTGCATTTGGTTTTTCTTGCCTATATGTAGGACCTTACTTTTTTCACAATTGAATTTCATTTTATTAGACAGTGCCCAATGTTCAAGTTTGTCTAGATCCTTCTGTATCTTAAGCCTATCTTCTGGAGTGTTGGCTATTCCTGCCAGCTTGGTGTCGTCTGCGAATTTGATGAGTTCCCCATTTATCCCCTCATCCAAATCGTTGATGAAGATGTTAAAGAGTACTGGGCCTAAAACAGAGCCTTGGGGGACTCCACTGCATACTTCCTTCCATGTAGATGCAGTTCCATTGAGGACTACACGTTGAGTGCGGTTGGTCAGCCAGTTACGAATCCATTTGGTGGTGGTGCTGTCTAACCCACAATTTTCTACTTTATCTAATAGTAGGTTATGGTCTACTTTATCAAATGCCTTACTGAAGTCCAGGTAAATTATATCAACAGCATTCCTCTGGTCCACTGATTTTGTTACTTTGTCAAAGAATGCAATTAGATTCGTCTGGCATGATCTGTTTTTGACAAACCCATGTTGGCTTTTGGCTATTACTTTGTTTGCTTCTAGGTGTTCACTTATTTGTTGTTTAATTATCTTTTCCAGAATCTTTCCTGGTATTGAGGTCAGGCTGATGGGTCTATAGTTTCCTGGATCTGTTTTTTTTCCTTTTTTGAAGATGGGAACCACATCTGCTCTTTTCCAGTCTTCTGGCAGTTCCCCGGTGCTCCAGGATCTCTGAAAGATATAGTTCAGTGGTTCTGAGATCTCGTCTGCCAGTTCCTTCAGAACCCTGGGGTGTAATCCATCCGGTCCTGGTGATTTGAACTCGTCCAGGGCAGACAGGTGCTCACTTACCATTTTCTTCTCTATTTCAACTTGTGTTCCTAATCTGATATTTGTGGTGCTGTTTTTGATTGATTGGACTGTTTTATCCCTTTGTGTAAAGACAGATGCAAAGAAAGAGTTAAATAGTTCTGCTTTCTCCCTGTTGCTTATCATCTTCTTGCCATTTTCTCCCAGCAGTGGACCAATTGTTTCCTTAACTTTTTTCTTATTTTTAACATGTTGGAAGAAGCTTTTTTTGTTATTTTTTACTTTTTTGGCAAGCCTTTCTTCATTGTGAGCCTTAGCTTTCCTCACTTCATCTTTACAGGCTCGGGCTATTTGCTGATATTTTGCCTTGGTTATGTCCCCCTTTTTCCACTTTTTATATTTATCCTTTTTGTCTTTCAATTTGTCAGAGAGTTCTTTATGCAGCCATGCTGGTTTCTTTTGGGAACTGTTATTTTTCTTCTTCATTGGTATTGCGCTGGACTGGGCTTTTATAATCTCATTTTTCAAAATTTCCCAAGCTTCTTGAGTTGTTTTCCCCTTGAGGATTCTCATCCATGGAATCCTTCCCAAGCTCTCTCTGAGTTTGTTGAAATTAGCTCTCTTGAAGTCTAAGACTCTAGTTTGACTTTGTTCAACTACTTTTGTTTGCATAATGTTGAATTCCAGTATTTCATGATCGCTTGCCCCCAAAGTTCCTGTAGCTTCTACACCTTCTATCATTTCCTCTCTGTTAGTGAGAATTAAGTCCAATATTGCTGATCCCCTTGTTCCCTTCTCTACCTTTTGGGAAACAAAGTTGTCTGCTAGGTTTGTTAGGAACCTGTTGGATCTTCCACTTGGTGCAGAGTTTGTTTCCCAATTGATGTCAGGGTAGTTAAAATCTCCCATTACTATTGCAGTGTGCTTCCTACATACCTTAGTTAGCTGGTTAGCAAAAAGTACATCCACTTCCTCTGCTTGGTTGGGTGGCCTGTAGTATAGACCTATGACAATATCATTCCCCCCCCAACCTTTAATATTGACCCAAATACATTCAAGATAGTTCTCATCATTGTTGTGCTCTATTTCTGTAGAGATGTAATTATTTCTTATATATAGTGCAACTCCACCTCCTCTTTTATTTGGTCTATTTCTTTTAAATAATTTAAATCCTTCTAGCTGTATGTTCCATTTGTGGGTTTCATCCCACCAAGTTTCTGTAATGGCAACAATATCGTATCTGCCCTCATTTACTTGAATTTCTAATTCACCCTGTTTATTCCTCATACTCTGTGCATTGGTGTATAGACATTTGAGTCCATTTTGATTGACCCTGTGTTTTCTGTCTACGAAACCTGTGTTATGCCTGACTATGGTTCTCTTTGCCCCTATTTCTTTGCCACTTGTGTGGTTCATGTACATGGTATGGCACCCACTGTTAATTGTTTGGTTTTGCTTGACAGCAGTGTTGATAATATTACCTGCACAATTATCTATGTTACACGCACTGATAACCCTATGAATTTTAGTTTGCTGGAGACAGAAATATTCTTTATCTATTGATTCTCTGTCCCCACTATTCAGTTTAAATGTTTAGCCAGGAAATCTGTGAATTTAGTGCCAAGTAACTCAGTCCCTTTCTTGGATGGGTGCAAACCATCTCTTTTGTACAGTTTATCATTGGACCAGCTGCAGGCATCATGACTAATAAGACCAAAGCCTTCCTTTTTACACCACTCCTTTAGCCACACATTAAACTCTGCTATGCGCTGGCCCTTTCCTTTTTGTTCCTTGTATACTGGTATAACCTCTGAGAAGATAAGCCTACAACCTGTACTACTAAGTTCGTACCCCAAACTCTGGAAATCATTCTGCACAGAAGCTACATCTTTTTGGGACAGATCATTTGTGCCAAGATGTATAATAGCATCAACTTCACAGTCCTTACTTGCATTCGTGACTATCTTAAGAGGATAAATTTGTTAAAACTCTAATTCCAGATATAACCTTTCTGGGGAAGACAATTGGAAATGGCCGATTAAAACTAATATAAGCCGCGATAAAGTAATTGAAGATGAAAACATAGAAATTATAATAGACTGGTTAAAAGCTTTAGAAAATGAAAGGAGGAAAAATGGAATAATTGAAAAACTGGGGTTAAACTGGTTTGAAAAAATACAGATAGAAAAATGGACTATGAAGGTAAGGGGGAATTGTAAGACAAGTAGAAACAAAACTGAATTTGAAAACCTAGTATCTCAAATTATCAAAGACGAAATTGGGTTAAAGGGACTCGTTAGTAAGATATATAAAATTATAAATTTTGATGGGAAACCACAAATGACGATGAGGATGAATTGGGAGGAAGAACTTAATGTTAAAATATCAGATATGGACTGGAATGTAAATTGGAAGAGTCGAATTATGAGGATTTTATCAACAAGGATCAAAGAACATAATTTTAAGGTTGTCTGGAAATGGTATTTGACTCCATTAAGGTTATCGTTGATGGACAAAAAAATTAGTAATAAATGTTGGAGATGTAACATGGAACTGGGGACTTATGAACATATGTGGTATAAATGTGGAAAGGTTAAAAAGTTTTGGCGACAACTGGAAAAAACGATATCTGAAATGATGAAGAAAAAAATAATATTGAGACCAGAAACTATATTATTGTTGTTAATTAAGGAATCAGAACTAACAAATTATGAGAAAGAATTGGTTAGAATTATGATTATAACGGGAAGAATTATAATAGCTAGATATTGGAAATTAGAGGTGAATTTTAGAATAGAAGAGTGGTACTGTGAAATGTGGAAATTAGCTTTAAATGACAAAATGACATGTGACATTAAATTTAGAAAGGGTGTTTACAAAAGGGACACTTTTTGGAAAACTTGGGAGCCATTTGTGGAGTACGCGTTTGGAAATTTGGATGCTTCAACACCTGTACCCAGAGAACGTGGATTTTGGAGATTGTGAAGATGTATCCGAAGGACCAAGTCTTCCTTTCCCATGTATAGCACAGGGTGAAACATTGTATTGTATAGTATGGTGTATTTAGTTTTTGTTGTAATGTTTTAAAACTAAAAAAATAAAAAAAAATAAAAAAAATAATTTCCTGTGCACCACCCCGAGTCCCCATGGTCTATACATTTAATAAAATAAAATAATAAAATAATATTATGGAAAGCAAACAACTTGAAAGGGTGAATAAAAGAGCAAAGAAATCAGTTTAGCATTGACTGTCGTTTTATTCCCCATCGGAGTTTGGGTGCCCCTTCTTTCTCTTTTGCGATTGAGTGCTTCCCGTTCAGTCAGTTATCCTTGAACACTTTGCAAAGTTTGAGCAGCAGCAGCAGATCGAAAACATCTCTGTCTGACTTCGAGGAGCCGTTCGAATCCATCTCATTTGACAGATAGCTCCAAATATTTAGTCCTTCCCTTCCTTCAGCGCTTTGCAAGGAAGTTTGCCGTTCGGCGCAGATGTCTTGGCTGGCTCTGGGCTGATGCGAGCCTTTATTCCCACATGGTTCCCTGACATGGTGCAGCCTTCAAAGGGCCCGGCCATGTTTGCTTGTTGCTGGAGAGACCCCGATTCACAGAAAATCAGCGTTACCGTCACCACGACCGTCACGTTTCCTTCGGTAATAGTTTTTATCGGTCTTTTATTTTTGCATTGAAATGCTGATGCAGACCCAAGAAAAGTAGCAAAAGTAAAGAAAAATAAGAGGGCGAAAAAACGAAAAAGAAATAAAGATTCAGGAAAGATGATTCCTCTTTCCTGCCAGAGAAGCATAAACAGCTTCAGTATCTTGGTGTCTCCTCTAATGTTTCAGATTTTTTGAAGAATAAAAACCTCTTCTTCCCATAACAATAATCAACTTGAACAACACAGGTTCGATTCCATAAATGCTATTAAGAACCACCAGAAACAGGAACACATATTTTAACCTTAAATTCTTTTGCATTCCATTTATCACTTTCTCTAAGAAATACAGCAACGTAATTTTCTTCCCATTTATAAGCAGATCGTAAAGCCTCTAGTCAAAATGAAATTCCATGAATAGCCACCTTGTTTCCCTGAGAATAAGACCTCCCCGGATAATAAGCCCAATCTGGCTTTTGAGCACATACGCCAAAATGCTCCTGCGCGAGCTGCACTGGCTACCTGTGACCTACCGGGTGCGTTACAAGGTTTTGATGACCATCTTCAAGGTGCTCCATGGCACGGGGCCTAGCTACCTATGAGACCGTCTACTGCCCCATACATCCCTATGACCGACTCGCTCCCAAGAGAGGGTCTTCTCCGGGTGCCGTTGACCGGGCAATGCTGGTTGGCGGCTCCCAGGGGAAGGGCCTTCTCTGTGGTGGGCCCAACCCTCTGGAACGGCCTACCTCCCGATCTCCGTACCATCTCAGACCTCCGCTTGTTCCGCCGGCACTTAAAAACTTACTATTTTCATCTGGCCGGCCCAGCATGATCTACTCCGCACCCTACTGTCTTATAATCAAATCAAAGTTTAATTTATGGGTTTTTAAAATTTATTTTAAGCAGGGTATTGATTTAATTTAGTTATTATTTAGTAATATTTTGTATTTATGTATATTTATTTTAAATCTCTGTTCGCCGCCCCGAGTCCCTTTGTGGTGAGATGGGTGCGGGTTACAAATGTGAATAATAAATAAATAACTAAATAAATAAATAAAATAAGCCCTCCTTCAAAATATTGCAACACAGCAGAAGCCATGAGGTGACCACGCTCGTTGCCTCCTGCAGCTCAAAAATAATAAGACCTCCCCAAAAATAAGGTCAAGCCTTTATTTTGGGTGTCAAAAGAAAATAAGGCCCTGTCTTATTTTTGGGAAAACACGGTATCAGAAACCACAGCATGCCCATTAACTCTGGTCAAATAAGTCTACTTTGAATTCCTTCCATTCACTTTTCCTGATCTTTGATCTTGTCTCACAAACGGATTTTTTTCTCTTCTTCTCTTTGTCTCCTCCCGGGAAGCAGCTTCATTAGTTTAACCCTTTGAAAATTTAAGATAAAAAGCCTGTTAAGATAATCAGCTGGTTTTTTAGTTTTAGTTTTATTCAAATTTATACCCTGCACCTTCTCCAAAAAGGACCCAGGGCGGCGCACAGGAAATTTAAAACAATACAAATATAACAAAAAATACAAAATTTTAAAAAGCTATTAAATCCATACCCTGTGCTAAAATAGTATAAAATCCCCCAATTTAAAATCTATCTAAAAGCAGTCAAAACGGGAGGTTATGCTAGGCCGGCTTGTTGGAAAAGGTGTGTCTTAAGACGCTGGCGGAAGAGGCAGAGGTCTGAGATGTTGCGTAGTTCGGGGGGTAAGTCGTTCCAGAGGGTAGGGCCCGCCACAGAGAAGGCCCTTCCCCTGGGTGTCACCAACCGGCATTGCCCGGCCGACAGCACCCTGAGAAGGCCCTCTCTGTGGGAGTGGATCGGACGAAGGGATGTATGGGGCAGAAGACGGTCTCGCATATAACTAGGCCCCGAGCCATGGAGCGCTTTGAAGATGGTCGTCAAGCTGGCTTCATTTCTAAAGCCATTGTGGCATCTTTCCCCATATCATTCTTATATTCTGGCCTCTTTCAATCCACTTTCAGGCCCATGGCAGCGTTCTTCCCATCACTTTGCTGATCAAGGAATTTGGTACCCAGATTTGGCTACAAAACAATTTTGGCCTCCTCAACAGAAGGAAGGACGCTTGTCCGAACAGCATGCTGTGATCCCCCCAAAGGGAACCCTGACCCCCTCCCCCATATTGCCCACAGTACTTGGGCCCATCAAGGCTTTCTGGAAAAAAATATGCCCAAAGAGAACAGCCTGTCCTTACTCTATGGCAGGGATGGCGAACCTATGGCACAGGTGCCACAGCTGGCACGCGGAGCCATTTGGCAGGGCACATGAGGCATTGCCCTGTCAGCTGGCCAGCATGCATGTGTCAGTGGTGGGTTTCAAATTTTTTAGAACCTACTCTGTAGGTGTGGCCTATTTTGTGGGCGTGGCTTGGCAGTCATGTGACAGGGTGGGAGTGGCCATCTTTTAAAATGTGGTGAAACTCATTTAACAACGCTCTTGCTTAGCATCCAAAATTTTGGACTCAATTGTGATGATAAATTCTTTCTTTCTTTCTTTCTTTCTTTCTTTCTTTCTTTCTTTCTTTCTTTCTTTCTTTCTTTCTTTCTTTCTTTCTTTCTTTCTTTCTTTCTTTCTTTCTTTCTTTCTTTCTTCCTTCCTTCCTTCCTTCCTTCCTTCCTTCCTTCCTTCCTTCCTTCCTTCCTTCCTTCCTTCCTTTCCTTCCTTCCTTCCTTCCTTCCTTCCTTCCTTCCTTCTTTCCTTTCCTTTCCTTTCCTTTCCTTTCCTTTCCTTTCCTTCCTGTTGGGTCACTGGCAGCGGCGGGCCAGATTTTCTTCCAGGTACGCCGGTGGAACCCCCTCTCACCGGTTCTCTAAATTTCACCAACCGGCTCTCGCGAGTAGGTGGGAGCCTGCAGAAACCCACCACTGATGTGCATGCTGGCCAGCTGATTCAGCCATTTTTAAAGCCATTTTTAGTGCCCCGGAGCCTTCAGGGACCTTCAGGAGACTTCCCAGAAGCCTCCAGAGGACTAAAAACGGCCCTACGAGCAAGCCGGAAGTCACTTCTTTCTTTCTTTCTTTCTTTCTTTCTTTCTTTCTTTCTTTCTTTCTTTCTTTCTTTCTTTCTTTCTTTCTTTCTTTCTTTCTTTCTTTCTTTCTTTCCTTCCTTCCTTCCTTTCCTTCCTTTCCTTTCCTTCCCGTTGGGTCACTGGCAGCGGCGGGCCAGATTTACTTCCAGGTACACCAGTGGAACCCTCTCTCACTGGTTCTCTAAATTTCACCAACCGGCTCTCACGAGTAGGTGCGAGCCTGCAGAAACCCACCACTGATACACTGGGTACACTGGGCCCATAACCCGTGTTGGGGGATATCTCCGTTGGGAGACAGAAAATTGTGCAGCGGAATGTGCAGCTAGAGAAACGTTGCTAGTACACACACAAATAGTAAACTAGACACTGCTAGTAAAAAACGATTAGCTTTACTAGTGTTGTAAAACTAAACTACTGCTTCACAAGGAGTGATAGTAAAGTGAGTCAAACAAAGTCCTTAACAAACAAACTATTGCTTACAGTCAGCAATTAACGAGCTTCCTTCTTCACACAGTCAGTCAGTCACGGCACATGAGCAGATATGTACAGCTCATGTACAGCTATGCTATTTTTAGAGTTGGGTTTTGAAATAATATTGGTCTTTTAGCACGGGCTAAATTATTTAATTTTAGTTTTAACTTTTGTAGAATTTTGTATTGCTTGTATTTTTAGATTTTGAAATTCCTGTGCGCCGCCCTGAGTCCCATTTTGCGAGATAGGGCGGGATAGAAATCTAATAAAGTAAGTAAGTAAGTAAGATAGCAATCAGTAAGAGATTGAGCAGAGAGAGACGGTCTCGCAGAGAGAGCGATTGCGTTCTGCTGACTTCCTCTTATAGTGGAGATAATTACAGCCTCCGATTACAGTCTCTAATTGCATTCCAACAGTCTTAAAGCCACAATGACCATTTGTCATCATGGTATTATATATTGCCTACCCAACCCTACTTCTAACATGTGCCTTGCTAACAAGGGCCCAGGGGCAGCTGTGTTGGGCGCAGCTCTTCAAGGGCAGCCCCAGGCATGGCTACAAGGGTCTCCTAGACAGAACTGCCACCTGTCCTAAACAGCCATGGTGGCCCAGACCTTAGAGTGCAGAATCGCAGGCAAACTCTGCCCCTAGCCAGGAGTTCGATCTCAATGGGTTCAAGGTTGACTTGGACTTCCATCCTTCCAGGGTGGGTAAAATGAGGACCCAGATCCTGGGCGAGATCCTGACATTTGTAAACTGCTCAGAAAGTGCAGTAAAGCCGGGCTACCCAACCCCTGGGCTGCAGAAGCACCCTCCTGGGCCTTGAGCCCTTTGGAACTGGGCCATGTAAGTGGCGGGTGCATCCCAACTTGCGCTGGCGAAGGGCAAACTGCTGATGTAGCGGGCACATATGCCCGTCATTGTGCATGCCTGCATGCTTGCCCGCTGCTCGCGTGGAACTATCCCATCCCCTGCAGGTCCCCAAAGCTGGAAAGTTTGGGGACCTCTGCAGAAAAGCACCGAGAAGCGGTATATAAATCTAAGTGCCATTGCTATCGATCTCCCTACAATATACGCGAGGTCCCGACTCTGCTCGCCTTGAGAAGAGCCACCTCTGCCACTTAAGTCGTGAGGCTGCCCAGCTGGGATTCAGCTGGCTTGATGATCAGCATGCCATGATGACTTTGTCTAATTACAAGTGCGTTACAAGGTTTTGATGACCATCTTCAAGGTGCTCCATGGCACGGGGCCTAGCTACCTTCAAGACCATCTGCTGCCCCATACGTCCCTACGACCAATACGCTCTCACAGAGAGGGTCTGCTCCGGGTGCTGTCAACCGGGCAATGCCGGTTGGCGACGCCCAGGGGAAGAGCCTTCTCTGTGATGGGCCCAACCCTCTGGAACGCTCTACCCCCCGAACTCCGTGTCATCTCGGACCTCCGCCTGTTCCGCCAGCGGTTAAAAACGCACTTCTTCCAACAAGCCGGCCTGGCATGATTTTACCCGACACTGTACTGCTTTTAGTTGACCAAAGTTTTAATTCTGGGGTTTTAATATGGGTTTTAGCACAGGGTGGGTTAATTTAATTTAGTTTTAAGTATGTTTTATTTTTGTATATTTGTATATTTATATTTTATAATCCCTGTGCGCCGCCCCGAGTCCCTGTGTGGTGTGATGGGTGCGGCTTATAAATTTGAATAAACTAAACTAAACTAAACGAATTCCGAAAGCAGAATAGATTCCTGGCATTTTGGCCATCGGTTAAGGCAGTTGCCCAATGGGGAGGGAAAAAAAGATGACTCAGGAGGGACTCATTCCTGAGCAATTCATGTGGCTACCTTGGAATTTGCAACGTGTTAATAAAAGTACTTGCAGACAATCCCTCCGGGAGGGTTGATGCCACACTGACTGTGCCAGAGGTGGCTTTCTACTCGTTCAGGCGGTTCGGCTGAGTAGGGGGTAACTCAGCTGCCCCCCCCCCCGAACCGGTTCCATTGTCGGCGGTGCCATCTTGACTTTTGTTTCCATTGCAGAAATGCAATTCACGGAGCAAGCGTTTGGTGTGCGCACGAGTGAAGCGAGCGAGCACACACAAGCATTTTTTCTTCTTCACCAAACCGGTAGTAACGCTGTTAAGCTAACCCACCCCTGGACTGGACTACAATTCCCTGCATTTCTCTTTCCCAAGATTGGTATTCCCTTTGCCCTTCCGGTTGTCTGGTGCTTCCCCCATTTGCCTCCTTCTTCCTGCTGAACCAAATCCGAGGCTCTGCTTTTTCTCCAGGGTCCCTTATCCCCAGCTATTTCCAGTGCACAACTGGCAGGCCATTCCTTTTCCTGCCCTTTGTCTCGAACCCTGCTTTGCTTAGTTTGTTTAGTTTATTTTCAATTTATATACCGCCCTTTTCACCAGAAAGGAACTCAGGGCGGTGCACAGAAAAATAAAACCCCACAATATACAAAATTTAAAAAACAATTAAACCAATACAACTGTGCTAAAATTGAATAAATAGTTAAAAACCCATAAATAACAAATTAAAATATTCCCTAGTCTATGTCAGGCCGGCTAGATGAAAGAAATGAGCTTTTACCATCCGACGGAAGAGGCGTAGGTCCGTGATGGTGCGGATATCGGGGGGGAGGTCGTTCCAGAGTGTCAGACCCGCCACAGAGAAGGCTCTTCCCCTGGGGGTCGCCCGTGGGCATTGACCGGCTGACGGCACCCTGAGAAGGCCCACTCTGTGAGAGCGGACAGGTCGAAGGGAGGAATGTGGTAGGAGGCGGTCTCTCAAGTAACCAGGACCCGTGCCATGGAGCGCTTTGAAGATGGTGACTAACACCTTGAAGCGCACCCGGAAGACCACAGGCAGCCAGTGCAGCTCGCGCAGGAGAGGTGTTACGTGGGAGTAACAAGAGACTCCCAGAATCCCCCGCGCGGCCGCATTCTGCACTAGCTGGAGCCTCCGGGTGCACCTCAAGGGGAGCCCCATGTAGAGGGCGTTGCAGTAGTCTAGACGGGAAATAACGAGGGCTTTGGAAACCTGGCCTCACCTCAGAGGAAGAAAAAGAAGGCAGAGGGAGGGAGGGAGGGAGGGAGGGAGGGAATCTCTGGGCAGGGGGCATTCCTGTGCCAGCCTGAAGGGAAGCCCTCCTACTCTAAAGTAAAATCAGGAAGCGGGTGGTAGCACCCGTTCCGACTAGCGTATTTTATTAGAGGTGAGCTGCAGCTAATGAAAATCTATGCCTTTTTGGGGGCAAAAACTCTTGGAGACGGTATACCGTTGGACCAATGGGAGACTATGTGGAAGAGGGGGTTGGAATTCACTTTGAATTATACCCTTCAAGAGAATTTGTATAAAACGAGGTATTTGACACTGACAGATTGTCAGAAATGCATCGTGGAATTTCAAACAGTCCTTGGAAATGTAACCCATGTGAAAGGTTTCCATCTTTCCTTCTTTGGTGGCCATGCCGGTCTAGCTTAGCCAATGAGTAAATGCATTTTAGAATTTTCATTGGGATTTTTAGCACAGGTTTTAGTTTAATTTATTCTTAACCTTTTTTGTATTTATTGTTATTTATTGATTTTAATTTCCTGTGCACCGCCCTGGGTCCATTTTAACGGAGAAGGGCGGTTCTATAAATCTAAATTAAATTAAATTAAATTAAATTGATGCAAGGAAGCTGGAAGATATTGGGACTGAAGGTGTATTTTGATTCAGAAGATTTTAAAAAGGTAAATTGAAATCAGAGGTTTTTCTTTTGGGATAAAGAGGTAGGCAGGCATCACAAGGCCATCTGGGAGAGGGGAAGAAGCCCCTCGTGGAAGGGGCTGCCAGAAGGAAGAGGCTGCCAGGGATTAAACGCAGGAGAAGGCCCTCCATCTGAAAACTGTCGGATGGCACCAAGTGAGAGAACCACGTGACTTAAGCAGCTAGCAAGAAAAAAACTTTCCTCTACTTCTGCATGGCTTGCAATGTGAGGTTTCGCAGTGGCTGAGGCAGCAGAATTCTAAATACCCCTCATCTGGAAAGTGCCTTCTCCATTTACAAATAATTGGGATAACATGAAAATAAGGGATTGCGACATAATGGAATAAGAAGCAAATCTCTAAAGCAAAAAAAAAAAAAAGGAGAGGCTTCTGATAACCTTTTGTGACAAACAAACAGAGTCCTTCCGTGGTGGCTGAGTTTGGGCCACAGAGGGTCACTTTCACAGCTGTCTTGTAGTGGGCGGTGGCACTATTGGGGTAGAGGTGGCTCTGCCCGGCAGATGGGCAAGCGATGCCTGCCCTCCAGCCTCAACTCTGATGCCCTTCCAGATTCTGCCAGATGGTTTCACTCAAGGTTTGGCACAGCTGATGCAACAGGAAGGCCAACCATGCAACCCCCAAAGTGGGCAAGCAATTAGAACAGAGGCCACCAGCTCCTTCCCTTCCTGGGGGGTGAATGTGGATTCCGCCCCCAGCCTTGGCAAAGAAGCCAGACCTTTCAAGTCAGACTTTCTCCTTCAAAGCCCACAAATCCGTGTCCTCTAGACGTTCCTTGTGGGCAAGAGCCTCTTGTTATCAGTGCCCTCGCGCCATTGGCCTCCCCTGCCCAAAGGGTTCAGTTGTGAATGGATAAGGCGGAAATTCACAGCCCGCAGATTCCTGTCCCCAAGGAGACACTGAGCTATGTAGGCCAGCTTTTAGAAATGCAGATTTGGTAATTCCCCGTCATTGTATCAGCAGTCCAAACTTCAACCAAACTTAGCTCAGGCCAACCTGACCCATACATAACCCCCACAACAGCCAGTAGAATACATGCTTTTGCACAGGAACAGGAAGCTCAAGTGCAAAGCCCAAGAGGAGGTATAACTGCCCCCCTCAATCTCAACTCCATATGGTCAGCTGCAACAGAAACATGTGCTTGGTGGTTTTGCTTCATCAATATATGGGCCATCTTTCCAATCAGCCTCCATCCTCCCATTTTGTTTCCAGTAACTTGCTCCCAGCTTGGACATGGACCTGGATATTTCTTCCAACAATTCTGAAGTGCTTCAAATCTGTCTCACGTGTAATCTGCTTAATTGCCCTCCCTTCCCTTCCTCCTCACCCCAATTCAACTGACCCACCTCAGCCAAGCCACTCTGCGGTCTGATAAAATGGTCCCAGACTCCTTGCAGAACTACATGCGATGCCAATCCCACAATTGCCTTGGCATTGATAGGAACGGAGAGTTCAGATCATGGGAATTAAGTAAATAACTGCACTCTGTCCAGCCAGACCCAGTTTGGACAACTACGTTCAATTTTGAGCTCCACCTTAAAAGTATAAAAAGGACAAAGTCAAATGGGAGCAATCCAGCTACTGAAAACCAAGTTCTGTGAGAAATGTACAGGATCTGGCCAGGTTTAGAAAAGACAACTGGCACAGAGAGAGACAAAGAATAATGGATGGAAACTGATCCAGGAGAGATATTCAACCTGGAAATAAGGAGGAATTTTCCGACAGTGAGAACAATCCACCCCGTGGATCAGAAGTCGCCTTCAGAAGTTGTGGGAGCTTCATCCCTGGAGGCTATCAAGAAGAGACTGGATCTACAAGGTCCCTTCCAACCCTATTAATCTGTTAATTGGTTAATTGAGAGAAAGTATGATGCTCCCTGATAAACTGTCATAGAGAAGAAGAGGACTTATTTTTGGTTCTCCCTGCGGGCAGCTCCAAGAAATTCGAGCTGCAAGGAAGGAGGTTCAGGAAGAAATCAGAAATTAGAAATCAGGAAGTCCTTCTTGACAGCAGGAGCTATCATGAAGTGGTGGCCTTGTCACCGGAAGCTTTAAACCGAGGCTGACAGGCATCTGGTCTTCACCTCTGTGCATCACCAACTCCATTCTCACAACCCAAACACAAGGAAAGAACCTTTGAGCTATTCTGGTCCCAAGGCAAGAAGGACCACAGAGGCAGAAGGAACTATCATCTACAAGAAGATTCAGAAAGAAATTGGAAGCTGCTGCTGGTGATATCTGGTTCCTGAAAGAGAAGTCAGGAAAGTTTAGTCTCCTCATTCAACCCAAGCAGCTTATGTGGGGTTTTTGTTTTTTGCTCTTATTTCATTAAAAAAAACAATGAAAAATTAATAAAAAAGAAGAAAAAGGGAAAATAAGGAAGAAGCAAACAGTAGAAAACTGTGATAAACCAAATATAACAGGCTATCAAATTGTTTTTAAGTCCGAGCGCCACATGCTGTAGATTTTCTCCATCATGATCTGTCATTAACCTAGTCCTTCTTGAGTCCACCCATCTTGTTGCTGGTCCTTCTCTACGTCTCCTAGAATACACCTAGAATGCTGCATCCAGATTTGGTCACCACACTAATGAAAAAGAGGTTGAGACTCTAGAAAGAGTGCAGAGAAGAGCAACCAGGATGATGAGGGGACTGGAGGCTCAGACATAGGATGAACGGTTGCAGGAACTGGGCATGGCTGGTCTACGGAAGAGAAGGACCAGGGGAGACAGGAGAGCATCCTTCCAATATTTGAGGGGCTGCCCCAGAGAGGAGGAAGGGGGTCAAGCTATTCTCCAAAGCACCTGAAGGCCAGACAAGGAAGAATGGATGGAAACTGATCAAAGAGAGATTCAACCTGGAAATAAGGAGACATTTTCTGACAGTGAGAACATTCAACCCATGGAACAGAAGTTGCCTTCAGAAGTTGTGGAAGAACATCCACCGTGGAGGCTTTCAAGAAGAGACTGGATTGCTATCTGTCAGAAATAGTGAAGGGCAGCGATGGCAAACCTTTTTTTGCTTCTGTGCCAAAAGTAGGGGGAACGCAGGTGTGTGTGTGTTGCGTGGGCATGCCACACCCATAATGCTATGCGCGCATCCACTCCGCTTTTGAGGCGGGTTTTTCGCCCCCCCAGGCTCCAGAAGCTTTCTAGGAGCCTGGGGAATTCAAAAACAGGTCCCCCTGGGCCTCCCGGAGGCTTCAGGAAAGCTCCTGAAGCCTCCAGAGGGCCTCTGGAGGGCTTTTTCCTCTGGAGGGCAAAAAACAGACCTATGGGGAACCCAGAGGTTTGGGAAGGGCAATTTCTGGTTTGCCCGTAGGGCCAGTTTTCGCCCTCCAGAGCCTTCAGGAGGCTTTCCTGAAGGCTCCAGAAGGCGAAAAACAGCCTTACCAGAAAACTGGAAGTCCATTCCTGAATTTCCAGTTTGTCTGTAGGGCTGGTTTTTCGCCCTACAGACGGCGAAAAACAGCCTCAAAAGAAGGCCGAAGTCCTTGCTTCGGCGCTGGGGTTAACAGAACAACACTTCGTGTGCCCTAACAAATGGCCCCGCATGCTATCTGTGGCACGTGTGTCATAGGTTCGCCATCACGGGTTTAGGGTCTCCAGCTTGGGTGTAGGGTTGGACTAGATGACCTAGAAGGTCCCTTACAACTCTGTTATTCTATATTCAATGGAACAGAGGTTGCCTTCAGAAGTTGTGGGAGCTTCATCACTGGAAGCTTCCAAGAAATGACTGGACTGCCATCTGTCAGAAATGGTGTAGGTCTCCTGTTTGGGCAGGGGGTTGGACTAGATGACCTACAAGGTCCTTTCTAATTCTGTTAATCTGTTAATCCTTCCTTCTACATTTCCCAGAATTTTCCAGAGAGAATAATGTCTCTAAAGAAGGACAATTTGATGCTGGTCCTTTGGTTGATGTGTCTGATGATCTATTGCTTTTTTTCCTTGGTGGTCCACAATATTCTCACGAGTCTTCACTGATATATACAGAATATTTTCATATATAGAGAAAGTTTATATGCATATATATATATATATATACAGCTTTATATAAGAGTTTCAATAAACAATGACTGTATTTTATTGTCTGTGTATAATCTGTTTCTGTAAGCAAGTAAACATTAGGTCTTCAATTCACTGAATAACTGAGGCCATACATTTATCTCTCCAACATTTAGGGGTTGGTTTCTTAAGAATAAGAGATGATTCATTTTCTTTATCCAGTTGATAATTTCTAGCTACTATTTATTTTGTTATTTTTTATTTGTTTTGATTTTTATACCGCGCCTATCTCCCCGAAGGGACTCAGCGCGGTGCACAGGAGGTTAAAAAGCGAAAATACAAACAAATAAGTAAAAAGCAACCATATAATAAATAAGACTACGAACAATAAAATCTGATTAAATTAAAGTGTCCTGTGCTAAAAAATTCCCTAAAAATTCCCCGCAAATTAAAATCAATTTAGAACAATTTAAGACTCAGTCTGTGGAGGTACTCTCAGGGGCTAGGCTAGGCCGGCTAGGTGAAAGAAATAGGTCTTCAAACGTTGGCAGAAGAGGCGGAGGTCCGTGGTGGTCCGGAGTTTGGGGGGTAGGTCATTCCAGAGGGCTGGGCCCGCCACAGAGAAGGCCCTTCCCCTGGGGGTCGCCAACCGGCATTGCCCGGCAGATGTCACTCGGAGAAGTCCCTCTCTATGCGAGCGAATATGTACCATAGTTCAAAAGAATAGAAACACCCTTAAGAACAAATGCATACAAAGCCAGAATTGAGAAGACAGTAATAGATAGCAAGTGCCTCCTCTGGAAAAAACAGTGGGCCACTTGTAAGCTGCTGCAAGAAGATCACCCAGTCTGACTACAAGCAGCAGCATGACAAAGTAGCAACAATGGAGCATTGGAAGATCTGCGAGAAATATCATTTGCCTGGAAGCAAGAATTGGTGGGAACATAAAAAAGGGAAAGTAATAGAAAACAGACGCTAAAGTGCTTTGGTACTTCAGAATTCAAACAGGTGACGCTGACCACATGGCATCCCAGACTTAACCGCAACTTGGGTGTCCTCCTGGATTCGCGGCTGTCCCTGGATGACCAGGTGGCGGCCGTGACCAGGGGGGCTTTCTACCAGGTATGCCTGGTACGCCAGTTGCACCCCTTTCTTGACCGGGACGCCCTCCGCACAGTCACTCAAGCGCTCGTTACGTCCCGCCTAGACTACTGTAATGCTCTCTACCTGGGGCTCCCCTTGAGGTGCATCCGGAGGCTCCAGCTAGTACAGAATGCGGCCGCGCGGGGGATCCTGGGAGCATCTCGAAGCTCCCACGTAACACCTCTCCTGCGCGAGCTGCACTGGCTGCCGGTGGCCTTCCGGGTGCACTTCAAGGTGCTTGTTACCATCTTTAAATCGCTCCATGGCACGGGGCCTAGTTACTTGCGGGACCGTCTCCTGCCGCATACCTTCCTCCGTCCAATCTGCTCCCATAGGGAGGGCCTCCTCAGGGTACCATCCGCCGGCCAATGCTGGCTAGCGGTGCCCAGGGGGAGGGCCTTCCCAGTGGCTGGGCCATCCCTCTGGAACGACCTACCCCCCGAACTTCAGACCATCACAGACCTTCCCCTCTTTCGCCGCTCACTTAAGACTTATCTGTTCCATCAAGCCGGCCTAGCTTAGCCAATGAGTAAATGTATTTTAGAATTTTAATTGGGATTTTTAGCACAGGCTTTTAGTTTAATTTATTCTTAATTCTTCTGTATTTATTGTTATTTATCGATTTTAATTTCCTGTGCACCGCCCTGAGTCCATTTCGATGGAGAAGGGCGCTTCTATAAATCTAAATAAATTAAATTAAATTAAATTAACAATGATCGATAATAAAGACCAGAAAGTCTGAATAGTGGACCTGGAGAAAGCATAAGAGAAAAAAAAACTGGAGAAGATAACAAAATACAAGGACCTGCAAATAAAAGACAGAATGATTGTGCAAAAGAAAGCAAACACCAATACCAACATGCAACTTGGGTGCAATCCCAAAACAACTGGAGCACCATTTGAACCCCATCGGCATTGACACATTTGCCATCCGTCAATTGCCAAGGCAGCTGTCCTTGGAACAGCTTCCACCCTGTAACACCATCAAACCTTTTCAACTGTCCATCTCAGGTCCTTGGGGAGGCCTTGATGGGTGGATAGAAATGCCAGATCCCGTCGGAACATCTGGCTGACGGTGTGACGATCCAAAATATTCTGGCCATTTCAGCTTTTATGCCCAGAATTACAACTCACCCAGAAATAGCAAGGAGTTTATCTTTCCAAGGAGGGAAAGCAATCATGGACTGAAAAGGATATTTGATATCAATGACGGAGTAACATATTCATCAGTATTTAATTAGGGGACATAATATGTATTGGGGGTTGTTGGGATGGACCTTTTCTTTTTTAATGTCATTTCATGTTCATTTTCTCTTTTGTCCTTTATGGATTTTTTTGAAGTTTTATATTTTAACCTTCTCTTGAACAATAGCAATAGCACTTAAGACTTATAGACAGCTTCACAGTGCTTTACAGACCCCTCTGAGCGGTTTTCAGGGCCAGCCTCTCCTGCCCCCGACAATCTGGGTCCTCATTTTACTCACCTCAGAAGGAGGGAAGGGCGAGTCAACCTGGAGCCAGGTGAGATTTGAACTGCCAAATTGTAGTCAGCTGGCAGGCAGCAGAAGGAGCCTGCAGTACTGCACTCTGACCACTGCGCCACCAAGGCATTGAAAAATTTATTTGATATTTACAAGACATAAAAAAGAGCGAGGGAGATTTTCATGGTGGAAAAACAATGCACTCAGTAAAGTTTCTAAATCTTTTATTGTCTCTAATCCCTGATTTCCTTATTGGGGGAAGGGGTATCCTTCCCGAACAAGTTGAGCCAATTTTATATTTGCTCACTTTGCCAGACTGACATGCATGTAATCCTTGTGTTTATAGTCATAGAAAGAGGTTTCCATCAGGACATCTGCTTCTTTCATACATCCTGTCTCATCTATCAGCTCTCTGTCTCTCCCACCCCCTCTCTTTCTCTCTCTCCCTTCTCTCTCTCGCACATCTACGTTTTATCTATTCGTCCATCAATCATCAAGCAGCACAATCATCAAGCCAACACAATCCTAAATCGTATTAACAGAGGGATCCAATCAAGATCAAGGGAGGTTCTACCATCACGCCTTAGTAAGACCAAACCTAGAATCCTGCATACAGTTTTGGTCTCTACACCAAGGGTCTCCAACCTTTGCAACTTTAAGTCTGAAGGACTTCAGCTTCCAGACTTCTCCAGACAGCTTTGCTGGCTGGAGAATTCTGGGAGCTGAAGTCCTTCAGACTTAAAGTTGCAAAGGTTGGAGACCCCTGCTCTACACTATAAAAAAGAGGTTGAGACTTTAGAAAGAGTGCAGAGAAGAGCAACCAGAATGATGAGGGGACTGGAGGCTCAAACATACGATGAACGGTTGCAGGAACTGGGCATGGCTGGTCTAGGGAAGAGAAGGACCAGGGGAAACAGGAGAGCATCTTCCAATATTTGAGGGGCTGCCACAGAGAAGGGGGTCAAGCTATTCTCCAAAGCCCCCGAAGGCCGGACAAGGAATAATGGGTGGAAATGGAACAAGGAGAGATTCAACCTGGAAATAAGGAGGCATTTTCTGACAGGGAGAGCAATCAACCAATGGGACAGAAGTTGTGGGAGCTTCATCGCTTGGAAGCTTTCAAGAAGAGACTGGACTGCCATTTGTCAAAAATGGTGTAGGGTCTCCTGCTCGGGCAGGGGGTTGGACTAGATGACCTACGAAGTCCCTTCCAACTCTGTTAATCTGTAAATCTGTCTATAGAGGAATATAAGCTTTTGGAATGTATATTTATTCTACTTATTCTATAGCTTTGAAGGCCAGAGATTCCTCCCAGAGAGGCCAATCTGAAGATGCTCCTATTGTGGGAAACTTAGTTAGCCAGTTCATGGAAGGTGGTCTTCCACAAAACAGTCAGGGTGATAGAAATGTAATAGATGAGCAGTAAATAAATGTGAAAGCCTAGAAGGTGTTGGCTGCTCAGATGAAGGATCCAGCAGGCCTTGTTCCATCAATGGACCTTAGGGGTCCCCAAGACCATCTGCCTGGAGGCCAGGTCCACAAGAGGCAGCTGGTGGAAGCCATTATCTGCTGAAATGTAGGGGGGGGGGCTTTGGGATTGGATGCCTTGAGGTAGCCTCTGTCTGGCAGGGCAGCCGTGGACCCTGGGAGCAAGAGTCGTGGCTGATGATTCACGGCTGCCCTTCTACTGCCTGGCTGAGCTCATCTATTCCTTGGAAATCAAAGGCAGTTGCACTTCTGTGGTCGTCTACATTTTTCAGACGTGTGTTGTCCAACTTCCCGAGAGATGAGAAAGGCATTTCTTCTCTTGAGGAAATAAATGCTGCTTTAGGTAGTCCCACATATACTGTATGATCTTTCTGTTCGTAATGCATCTTGGAATGAATGAACTCAACTCCTTGACTGCAATCAAACATTTCTCCCATTCCAGGACTTTGCATCCCACCATATTGTCGGCGTTTAGGCTTCCTCCCTGGGTGGAAAGATATAACCTGAGATCATTACAAATGAGATCAGGATACAAGGGGACGTTATCGAATGCATCATTGTGCTAACTTCATATAACTTTGATTTCCATTTTGATGGAAAAGGAATGTACTGTTTAACTGTTAAACAGTACATTCCTTTTCAACTTTCAACGACTGCTATCTTGCGATCTTTTCCTTTCTTTCCCCTTCCTTTTCTTTCTTTCTTTCTTTCTTTCTTTCTTTCTTTCTTTCTTTCTTTCTTTCTTTCTTTCTTTCTTTCTTTCTTTTTCCTTTCCTTTCCTTTCCTTTCCTTGCCTTCCTTTGTCTTCCCTTCCTTTCCCTTCCCTTCCCTTCCTTTCCCTTCCTTTCCCTTCCTTTCTCTTCCCTTCCTTTCCCTTCCTTTCTTTTCCCTTCCTTTCCCTTCCTTTCTCTTCCCTTCCCTTCCCTTCCTTTCCCTCCCTTTCTCTTCCCTTCCCTTCCCTTCCTTTCCCTTCCTTTCTCTTCCCTTCCTTTCTCTTCCCTTCCCTTCCTTTCTCTTCCCTTCCTTTCCCTTCCTTTCCCTTCCCTTCCTTTCTCTTCCCTTCCTTTCTCTTCCCTTCCCTTCCTTTCTCTTCCCTTCCTTTCCCTTCCTTTCTATTCCCTTCCCTTCCTTTCTCTTCCCTTCCTTTCCCTTCCCTTCCCTCCCCAAATGTATTTTTGACTATGAATGCATTCAAGACCACCCTTAGGATGCTGTGTTCAGTTTTGATCCTGGCAATGCAAACAAGATGTTGAGATTCTAGAAAGAGTGCAGAGAAGAGCAACAGATGGTCAGAAGTCTGGAAGCTAAATCATACGATGAAGGAACCGGGTCTAGCTAATGAAGAGAAGGGCTAGGTGTGACCTAGCAGTCTGTCTGCTAACATTGGAGGGGCTGTCACAGAGAAGGGGTGGGTGGGTGGGCGGCCTATTCTTCAAAGCACCTGAAGGAAGGACAAGAAGTGACAGATAGAAGCCTAACAAAGAGGACATCCAACCGCCAACTAAGGATACATTTCCTGAGAGGGAGAACAATTAACCAGCAGAAGGCCCTGTGGCTGCTCCATCACTGGAGGTTTTTAAGAAGAGATTGGACAGAGTGCTGCAGGGTCTCCCGTTGGAGCAGAGGGTTGGCTAAGAAGACCTTCATGGTCCCTTCCAATTCTCTTATTCTGCCAATGCATGTCGGTCCATTCATCAATGGGTAGGAAGACAATCTCTCTTTTACACTCCTCTTTTCCTTTGCTTATTTAATAATGCCCTTTGGATGCCAGAAATAGCAGATAGCTGTTGAGGGAGCTTCCTTTGAAGACGATCAATGCGCAGCCCTCCCCCAAACTCCCGTTTTTGCTGGCAGAGGAAAAGCAAAGGGGGAAAGGTTCCCCACTTGGGATTTGAGCATGCAAGAAGGGACAGGAAAGGAGAAAAGGAAGGAAAGAGGAAGGAAAATTTTGAATTTGAATTTATTTATATTTATATCCCGCCCTTCTCCACAAAGGACCCAGGGCAGCGCACAGGAAATTTAAAAACATACAAAAATAAATACATAATTAAAATAAATATTAAACTATCCTAATCCTATGCTAAAACCAAATTTTAAAATACCCAATTTAAAACTTTCTAAAAAGTCCCCGTGGGAGGTTAGGCTAGGCCGGCTTGTTGGAAAAGGTATGTCTTTAGACATTGGCGGAAGAGGCGGAGGTCGGTGATGGTGCGTAATTCGGGTGGGTAGGTCGTTCCAAAGGGCAGGGCCCGCCACAGAGAAGGCTCTTCCCCTGGGTGTCGCCAGACGGCATTGTCCGGCCGACGGCACCCTGAGAAGGCCCTCTCTGTGGGAGCGTATCGGTCTAAGGGATGTATGGGGCAAGAGGCGGTCTCGCATATAACTAGGCCCCGAGCCATGGAGCGCTTTAAAGATGGTCGTCAAGAATGGAAGAGGGGAAGGAAGAAGAAAGGAGGGAAGGAAAAGGAAGGGAAGAGAGGAAGGAAGGAAGGAAGGAAGGAAGGCTATAATGAGAGGGGCAGAGGGTCTGAGGGAAGTTCTGCCTTAGCACTTGGCCACCACAGGAGCCCACGGCACGAGGGATGTCGAGCTAACCATGCCCATCCCGGCCATGCTCACCCCCCCGGTCAAAGACAACCCTGATGCGGCCCTCAATGAAATCGAGTTTGACCTCCCTGCTTTTCCCAGTGAAAGCCCAGCTGCTCCCCAGCAGGAAATCCAGACTAAAGCTGATCCTGTTGCAGTTAGAACCTAGATGAGTTAGACTTCTGGATCACTGGAACTTCTGCCAAATCCGGAGGGGGAAAAACCCAGCCCCAAAGGAGGAAATCTGTTCTCATCCTCGGGACCATGAATGGAATGCCCCCCCCCCCACATCCCTCTTTGAAATGCCACATGGCCCCCCAGGGACCGTCGTGAGCAACAGCCGCCTGAACGGAGCAGCAAAACGCCACATGGAATTGAGCATCTCCCTCTTCTCCGTGTGGGAGGAGTGGGGGGGGGGACTGGCTGACCCAGGGAAGAGCAACCTTGAGGAGCCCTGCATTTTTTCCCAGTCGGAGCTGCAAAGCAGGGGAAGCCACAGGCAGCTCCTGGGGTCAGCGCCCTGCCCTTAAAAGGAAGAGGAAGAGCCCCAGCAGCCGGAGAAGGCCTGTGAGTCAGCTCCCAGGTGGCGGCTGCCAGGCCTCCCCTGCTGGGGAGCTCCGAGAGGCTTGGCCGGTGGTTGGCCAACACTGGACTTCGGGGGCGGGAGGTTGAGACACTTTACCAAGGATTTGTGGGTGTGAGAAAACTGTTCCGAGAAACATTGAACTTGACATCTTTCTGTGCTAAAAAAAGGAAACCGTGTCATTTCCCAGCTACCCTGGTACTGTCAGGAGTCAAGACCGAGTGAGAGGAGAGGAGAGGAGAGACTTTGGCTCTGAAAGGACCTTGGAGAGGGTGCAAGAATAGACCGAAAGCTTGACCGTTTTCTTTCCTACCAGAACCCCAGACTTCTCACGAGTCATCTCCTTCTATCACAGTTGGGTGCCAAATTCTCCACAACATCTTATGAACTGTATATATTAATTACATTTCGATTGGGTATTAACAAATGAACAGAGTTGGAAGGGACCTTGGAGGTCATCTAGTCCAACCCCCCCTGCCCAAGTAGGAGACCCTACACCATTTCTGACAGAGGGCACTCCAGTCTCTTCTTGATAGCCTCCAGGGATGAACCTCCCACAACTTCCGAAGGCAACTTCTGTTCTATGGGTGGATTGTTCTCCCTGTCAGGAAATGTCTCCTTATTTCCTAAATGCCCAGTTAAGAATTGAGGCAGGTATGCCTCAAATTCAGGTAAGAGCCTGGAAGATGATGATCATCCATTGGCTTAAAATGCAATTCTTTCCAGAGGGGCTCTCCCCACTAGTGTTGATTGACAACTTCCCCTCCCCCTGGAATCAAGGCAATTGAGCACAAGCTGGGCACTTATAGAATGAAGGACATGGAGTTCCAAGAAGAACTAAATAGATTACCTTTCCATAATAGGAACAGAATGAAACAGGGTGTGTGGGAATCAGCAAGATATTTAAATGACCTCATCTTCCCAAAACAAAGAATAGCTTTCTTCAGAGCCAGATTTAACATTCTATCTTCAGCACTTCTCCAGGGCAGGTATAAGAGAACACCTATAGCAGAACGGGTTTGTATATGTGGTAAAAGAGAAGTGGAAGATATCTCACACCTTCTACTACACTGTGAGCTATACAGAGCTTGCAGGTCTGCATATATTCTCCCCTTATTAGAGAGATTACCAGGGAGGGCAGGCAATTTTTATCTGGACTTCCTCCTCCAGGACACGAACCCGGCTACTACGCATGCAGTGGCAAAATTCTGTGCTTCTGCAATGTCCATAAGAAAAAAATTGGTTATAGAAGGATAGTTGCGATCTTGTACCAATCATTTGGACATATCTCTAACACTTTCTGGACCATGGTTTTTACACACATACTTAACGCTTTTGCACCTAGGTAAACCAGCAAATGACCTGAACAGAGTGAGAACATGTATGCTACTTTCCACTTATAATGCTGACATTTTTAAAATTATAACTTAAAATTAGTACTTTTTAATATATGGTTAAATGTAACGTGTATTGCTGGTCTTTGACCGTAATAAAGATTTATTCTAAGTTTCTAAGATTCACTCCTTATTTCCAGGTTGAATATCTCTCCTGGATCAGTTTCCATCCATTGTCCCTTGTCTGACCTTCAGGTGCTTTTGAGAAGAAGTTGACCCCTTCCTCTCTGTGGCAGCCCCTCAAATATTGGAAGACTGCTATCCTGTCTCCCCTGGTCCTTCTCTGTCCTAGACCAGCCATGCCCAGGTCCTGCAACCGTTCATCCTATGTTTGAGCCTCCAGTCCCCTCATCATCCTGGTTGCTCTTCTCTGCACTTTTTCTAGAGTCTCAACATGTTTTTATAGCATGGTGACCAAAATTGGATGCAGTACTCGAGGTGTGGCCTTACTAAAGCTTTATAGAGTGGTATTAGCACCTCATTTGATCTCTGTTAATAAAATGTAGGCTTCCGGTTCCGGCTCCGCCGGCGACGGGCAAACTTAGGGTTCGCTCGCCGCTTTGTTTCTTTTCCTGCCCCCCCGCGGGGGCGAGAAGCCCCTTGTTTGGGGTTTCTCCCGTAAAGCCGGCTTTACGGGGAAGCCCCCCCCCACGGCAGTGGGGAAAGCGACCCCGATCCTCGGCTTAGGCGGAAGAGGACATGCTGCGGGGGGTTTTTCCTTCGCCAAAGGTTGGCGGCACCATTTAACTTTATGGAGAGAGACGATCGGAAGAGTCGGGAGGCTTTTCGGGACCTCAGCTGCGAGCGGAGAGTGAGCTATTAAAACTTTTTTTTTGTACTGTCAGCCGGGCTGAAAGGGACAGGAGGGGGGTGTTTGTTCCCAAAAAACCCCCCCTTGGACTAAAAGCGGCACTTGGAAATGCCTCGTTGCGAGGAATCGGAAACTTTTAATCCGGATGGTCTCTAACAAGGGAAAGTATTTTGCGGCTTGTTTGCAATTATGTCTCTAGGTCTGGCTGAAACAGTTTCTTTTTTGCTTTTTAACCGCTTTCTCCCTCGGGCTCTGAGTTTGGGCGGAAAATGGCTTCTCTTTGTCCCCGACTGACTACGACCTATGGAAAATTACCAGTGTCTCTTTGTGATTTGGACTTCCTCTAATTATTGATGAAGAATTTTCTTCTTTTGGATTTGTGTTTTCCTTTCTGGATTACCTTCGTTATTATACCTATGGAGTTGGAAAAGTGTTTCTCTACTGGTTTCTGAATTCTGCAGCTCTACAACTTTGAGAACTTTGGACTCCTGATCTGCCTCACCAGCCCCACCCTAAAAACGCCATTTTACTGGCACAGATTTTAATAGCTAAACATGGCACAAGAAGCAACGCTGGCAAGCCTTGAACAAAGAATGACTGCCCTTGAATCTGTTATACAAAATTTGGTATTAGAAATTAAGGCCCAGAGGGCAGAAAATGTCAATTTTAAAAAGGAATTATTGGACACTCGAAAACAAGTGCTTGAGAATACACAGAAGAATGAAGAATTGAAAGGGGGGCTGGAAGGGGCTAAGGGAGAGATTAAAAATGTTTCTAATGAGGTTGTGGAAATAAATGGGCATGTGACTAGGATAGATATGGAAAGGATGACATATTTTTTGAGATTTCAGAATGTTTCTGAGATGGATGGTGAATGTCTCCCTGATCTTATGAGTACAATTATTGCAGACTATTTACATAAACCTAAAGATGAGATCAGAGGGGACATTGACCTAGTCTACAGAATAAATTCTGCATATGCCAGGATGAATGAAGTACCCAGAGAGATACATGTAAAATTTGTTAGAAGGTCAACCAGAGAGGAAATCTTGAAGGCGCAAAGAGGGAGTCCTATGATTTACCAACAAAAGGAGGTTACCATCTTGAAGCAGATTCCAAGAAAGATTAGAGAAGCTAGAAGGAAATTTTCCTTCTTGTCTAAAACATTGTTTGATCATGGGATCTGGTTCAAGTGGGTGATACCCGAAGGGATGCTGGTGTCCTGGGAAGGAGGTAGAGTGAAGATTAAAACAGTTGCTGAGGCGGAAGCCTTTCTTAAAAAACATTCCTCTGTCCTGGGAGAAGATCCAGGGGGGGCAGGGGGAGCCATGGCCCCGTCCGCTGGGGGCCCGGGGGAGAAGGGGGAAGATACAATTGCCAAGAGACTTAGATCTAAAAAATAACTTTGCCCGTGTTTTTTTTTGAGTAATATTGTATGATATTTGTAATCTGGATTTTTGTAATTGACTGACAGTATATAACTGAAAAATTTAGGAATATGTACTTGCTCCCAGCTTGTAGTGTTATGTGAAATGTTTCTTTTCTTTCTTTTTTAATAATGTAACTTGAGGTACCGGAGGAGCCGACGACTTTGACGTGACCACTCTCAAAATTTCTATGTAACCCTTACCCTACCCCACAAAAAATGTAAACTCAATAAAACTTTTTCAATATAAAAAAAAATAAAATGTAGAATTGCATTGGCTTTTTTGGCTGCCCCTGTGCAATGTGGGCTCCTATTTAATTGGTTGTCCACTAAGACTCCAAGATCCCTCTCACAGTTACTGCTATTATGCCTGGTTTCACCCAATCTGTGGGTGTCCGTTTGGTTTTTCTTACCTAAGTGTAAGACTTTACTTTTCTCTACATAGAATTTAATCTTTTTAGATAGGGTCCAGGCTTCAAGTCGGTCAAGATTCATCTGGATCTTGCCTATCATCTCTAGGATGTTGGCTGTTCCTGCCAGCTTAGTGTCACCCACAAATTTTGTAAGTTCCCCTTCTATTCCCTCATCATTATGAAGATATTGAAGAGTACTGGGCCTAAAACGGACCCTTGTGGTACCCCACTGCTTAATCCCCTCCATGTAGATGTAGTACCATTAAGGATTACTCATTGAGTATGGTTTGTCATCCACTTACAAATCCATCTTTAATCTTAATCTTTAATCTTTATTGTATTTCTATACTGCCCTCTCTCCCAGACGGGACTCAGGGCGGTGCACAGGAACAATAAAAATATAAAAATCTATAGACAATCACGTAGTTAAAACTAAATCTGGTGGTGATGCGGTCTATCCCACTTTTTTCTAGCTTACCAAGAAGTAGGCTGTGGTCTACCTTGTCGAATGCCTTGCTGAAGTCTAAGTATACTATATCCACAGGATTTCGCTGGTCTACTAATTTAGTCACTATGTTGAAGAATGAAATAATATTAGTTTGGCATGATCTGTTTTTAATAAATCCCTGCTGGCTGCTACTTTACTTGTTTCTAGATGTTGGCAGATCTGTTTTTTTAAAATTATCTTTTCCAGTATCTTCCCAGGTATTGATATTAGGCTGATAGGTAAAATACTTCCTTTCCTACGTGCTTCACTTCCAAGTATTAACCAGGACTGGCTCTGTTTAAATTAAATTAACCCATTTTATTTTCCTCCTGGACCTACGAGGGCTGAAAAGAGAGGGGACTCTCGGCCTAGAGCAGGGGTCTGCAAAGTTGGCTCTTTTGAGAGAGCCTTGAAGTGCTCTGAGGGCCATTCTAACATTTTCCTGAGAAACCACAACACCAAACTAAGGGGAGGCTGACAGATGAATCCCCTTGTTTGCTGGCGTCTAGCCATTTGAAGGTCTGGTCCAATTCTGGTTGCCTGCACCCCTCCTATCTCTGATTCCTTTGGGAGGAGGCTGCCCTGCAAATAATCCGGCCTCGAAGAGTTTCCTATTTGATAACTTGCACCTGTTAACTACCCCCAGATGCCTGGGGGTAGCCCATGCAGCTCACATAAGAACATAATAACAGCCTTGCTGGAACAGGCCACAGCCCATCCGGTCCAGCATTCTGTCCCCCACAGTGGCTCCCCATTTGCTTCAGGGTCTTCCCAAGCAGATGTCTTCACCTGCTTATGATTTCCTGCAAATGGCATTGAGAGATATCCTGCCTATCTCTCCAACCCGGAGGGTGTCCTTAGGCATCCATCATGATAGCCATGGATACCCTTGTTCTCCATGAACTCCTCTAATCCTTTCTTAAAGGTGTCGAGGCTGACAGCTGTCATGACTTCTTCTGGCAGGGAGTTCCATAGACCAGGGATCCTCTGGGTGAAAAAGTCCTTCCTCTTATTTGTTTGAGGTCTAGCTTCCAAAAGTTTCATGGAGTGCCCCCTAGTTCTAGTGTTGTGCGATAGGGAAAATAGTTTTCCCTTTTCGACTTTGTCCACACCGTGCATGATTTGATAGACTTCAATCAGGTCACCTCTCAGGTGCCGTCGTTCTAGAGGGAAGAGGCCCAGCTGTTGCAGCCTCAGATGGTAAGGAAGGTGTTCCAGCCCCCTAAACCTTCTGGTTGCCCTCCTCTGCACCTTTTCCATTTCCATAATGTCCTTCTGAAGGTATGGGGACCAGAACCGTACATAATACTCCAGATGGGGCCTCACCATAGATTTATAAAGAGGCAAAATGACACTTGCTGACTTACTGACTCAGCTCACAGAGCAGAGGTGTTACTTGGCTGTAACAAAGGCTGTCCTTAACTTTGCTGCTCTGCTCTAGACCAAATGAAGCTCCCAGAGGGTCTTTGAAGGCAGCCCCTCTTTTGAAATAGCAACAGCACTTGGACTTACACAATCCTTTACAGCCCTTTCTAAGCGGTTTACACAGTCAGCATATTTTTCCCAGCAATCTGGGTCCTCATTTGACCCACCTTGGAAGGACAGAAGGCTGAGTCAACCTTGAACCTGGTGAGATTTGAACTGCCAAATTGCAGGCAGCCGGCAGTCAGCAGGAGGAGCCTGCACTACTGCACTCTAACCACTGCGCCACCGTGGCGCAATGATCTAATCAGGATCTGACTAAGGCAGTGGTAGTCAACCTGATCACTACCGCCCACTAGTGGGCGTTCCAGCTTTCATGGTGGGCGGTAGGGGTTTTGTCCGATACTGAAGCACTTTCCTTTTTTAAATTTCAAATCGCTCCATGGCTCGGGGCCTAGCTACTGTATATACGAGACCGCCTTCTGCCCCATACATCCCTTCGTCCGATCCACTCCCACAGAGAGGGTCTTCTACAGGTACCATCGGCCGGGCAATGCCTGTTGGCGACGCCCAGGGGAAGGGCCTTCTCTGTGGCGGGCCCGGCCCTCTGGAACGACCTACCCCCCGACCTACGCACCACCTCGGACCTCCACCTCTTCCGCCAACGTCTTAAGACGTATCTATTCCAACAAGCCAGCCTAGCATAGCCCCCCGTTTCTGACTTTTATCTATAAATTTTAATTTTCAGGGTTTTAAATGGTTTTTTTAGCACGGGATTTAATTTAATATGTTTTTAAATAATGTATATTGTCTTTTGTTATGGTTTTAATAATGCCTGTGCGCCGCCCTGGGTCCTAACAAGGAGAAGGGCGGGGTATAAATTCAAAAAATAAATTAAAAAATAAAAATTTAATTGACTTCCCTACTTTATAAATCACCATTGCTGTGGAACCGGTGGGCGGTTAGAAAATGTCACTACTAACAGAGATACAAAAGTGGGCGGTAGGTATAAAAAGGTTGACTACCCCTGGACCAAGGCATGAGTGGTCCCAATCCTATGGGCACAGCTACTGTAGCTCCTAAGACAATTGTGCAGAGGACCACCTGGCGACCTTTGCCACTTGAGATGCACTTGAATCCCAGGTCATCTGTGTTCAATCACACCCACACCCACTCAAGGGTGAAATATCTGGAGTGTCAGGACCTATACATTAGAACCCCAAACCTACAGCCGTGATACCTGATACCTGATACCCCATCCAGGCCCTGCAACCTGATACCCTGGAACTCTGCTAATCTGTTAAAGGTCCCGAGAAGTGGGGTGGGAGTCTGCAGAGGGGATGCAATGAGTGTCATGACAGCCACGCCTCTTCTCTCCATAACTTTTCGTATTCTACTCAGAAAAACCTCCCCAGAATCCTCTTCTTCTTTGAAAGAAATGTGGAAAGACAATTCTTTTTCATCAGGTTGATTGAAGGCTGGTAGAAGTCAGAGCCTACCAAATTCAGGGTGTTCAGCTCGATATCATTTTTGGCTCTGGTTTTCCTGAGATCTCAAGGGAACTATTGGGATGGGTGTAGTCTCTCTCTCTTTCTGTTTGGGGTTTGTGTATATTTTTGTTGTTGCTGTTAGTTAACCCATCGTGATCCCATGGACAACGTTCTTCAGGTCTTCCTGTCCTCTACCATCCTCTGGAGTCGATTGAAGCTCACGCTGGCTGCTTCGGTGACTCCATCCAGCCCCCTCCTTCTCTGTCGTCCCCTTCTTATCTTGCCCCCAATCTTTCCCAGCATGAGGTTCTTCTCCAGTGAGTCCTTCTTCCAAAGTATTTGAGTTTCCTCTTCTAAAGTGCAGCCAGGGTGGATCTCCTCTAGCACTGACCGGTTGGATGGCCTTGCAGTCCAAGAGACTCAATGCAGGAGTCTTCTTCTCCAGCCACCAGAGTTCAAAGGCCTCCATTCTTTGGCCCTCAGCCTTTCTTATGGTCCAACTTTCACAGCCATCCATTGCAACTGGGAAAACCATTGCCTTGACTAGACGCCCTTTAGATTGGCAGGGTGATGTCTCTGCTTTTTAGTTTGCTGTCTAGATATTCCATAGCTTTCCTCTTCAGGAGCAAGGGTCTTTTGTATGTATGTATGTATGTATGTATGTATGTATGTATGTATGTATGTATGTATGTATGTATGTATGTATCAGTGGTGGGTTTTACATTTTTTAGAACCTACTCTGTAGGTGTGGCCTATTTTGTGGGCGTGGCTTGGCAGTCATGTGACAGTATGGGAGTGGCCATCTTTTAAAATGTGGTGAAACTCATTTAACAACGCTCTTGCTTAGCAACCAAAATTTTGGACTCAATTGTGATGATAAATTCTTTCTTTCTTTCTTTCTTTCTTTCTTTCTTTCTTTCTTTCTTTCTTTCTTTCTTTCTTTCTTTCTTTCTTTCTCTCTCTCTCTCTCTCTCTCTCTCTCTCTCTCTCTCTCTCTCTCTCTCTCTCTCTCTCTCTCTCTCTCCTTCCTTCCTTCCTTCCTTCCTTTCCTTCCCGTTGGGTCACTGGCAGCGGCAGGCCAGATTTACTTCCAGGTACGCCGGTGGAACCCCCTCTCACCGGTTCTCTAAATTTCACCAACCGGCTCTCGCGAGTAGGTGCGAGCCTGCAGAAACCCACCACTGGTATGTATGTATGTATGTATGTATGTATGTATGTATGTATGTATGTATGTATATTAGTTAATCTCCATTTTAATGTTGATTTTTATATTTTAAATGCTTGTTTTCATATGCATGCACACACACCATTTGTTTTTAAAATAAAACTGAAAAAGAGCTAGGTTATGTTTAATAAATTCACCAAAGAAAGAAAGAAAGAAAGAAAGAAAAATTATACCTGGAGAACTGGTTCCACTACATAGACCTTGGCCAACAGATCTCCATGGAAGGTGATACAATAAAGGAAATTTAACAGTGTGTTAAATGTGGTTGGCAGGCACTAGGCAAGCTAAGCACAATCTTCAAGAACGACCAACCCCCTATGCCCGAAGAGAAATCTTTTCGATCAGCCTGTGCTACCTGCTCTCATCTATGCCAGTGAAACATGGACACTAACCCCTCACAATCGATACAAAAGCGAAGCAAGGCGCAAAGAGATATGGAAAGAGGAGCTCGGCATCACAAGGCAAGAAAGAAAGACTTGCACATGGATTAGAGCAGGGGTCCCCAACCTTTGCAACTTTAAGTCTGAAGGACTTCAGTTCCCAGACTTCTCCAGCCAGCTTTGCTGGCTGGAGAATTCTGGGAGCTGAAGTCCTTCAGACTTAAAGTTGCAAAGGTTGGGGACCCCTGGATTAGAGAACAAACGAAAGAATAGGATGCCATCCAAAGAGTACAGTCACATAGCAAGAAGAAGTGATGGCAGGTGGACCCAGGCAATCATAGAATGGACCCCACTTAGAAAAAGTGCCCATGAAAGAGACCTAATGATGATGATCTCTCTCTCTCTCTCTCACACACACACACACACACATTGTCCCAATGTCAGGAGGCAACTAGACTTTCTTGGGTTTTCCAACCCAAGAAGCTTCTTCAGCTCTGACTGGATGGTGGGGAATGGAAGGATTTATGTTCCTTGCAAACAGCTGCTCATTGGCATCCTTTGAGAGGGTCCTTGAAGCACTGAATATAATAATATAAATAAAAATGTCACCAGAGTTTGTTCAAAACCGCTAATCCCTGAAAGTCCTGCACCGATCGCTTCCAAATTTTCACACAACGTTCCTTTGAAATACGGCACCAATGATATATATATATCATTGTGTAGATGTCACACCTGTGCCAGGTACATGCAACAGAAATGTAAAAAATTGTAAAAAAGGTAGGTAGATGGATACAGAGAGAGCAGTGGGCCACAGGTATTATGTCATCCTTTATGACCTAAGACACTCTGTCCATAAGGTTCAAGGAGAAATAAAGTAGGTAGGTAGGCAGCTATAGGGATAGAGAGAGGGAGGGAGACATGCAGTAGGAAGGTAGGTAGGTAGGTAGAGGGATAGAGAGAGGTAGGGAGACATGCAGTAGGAAGGTAGGTAGGTAGGTAGGCAGCTATAGGAATAGAGAGAGGGAGGGAGACATGCATGAATAGAGAGAGGGAGGGAGGTAGGTAGGTAGGCAGCTATAGGGATAGAGAGAGGGAGGGAGACATGCAGTAGGTAGGTAGGTAGGTAGGTAGAGGGATAGAGAGAGGGAGGAAGACATGCAGTAGGAAGGTAGGTAGGTAGGTAGAGGGATAGAGAGAGGGAGGGAGATATGCAGTAGGAAGGTAGGTAGGTAGGTAGAGGGATAGAGAGAGGGAGGGAGACATGCAGTAGGAAGGTAGGTAGGTAGGTAGAGGGATAGAGAGAGGGAGGGAGACATGCAGTAGGAAGGTAGGTAGGTAGGTAGAGGGATAGAGAGAGGGAGGGAGACATGCAGTAGGAAGGTAGGTAGGCAGCTATAGGGATAGAGAGAGGGAGGGAGACATGCAGTAGGAAGGTAGGTAGGTAGAGTGATAGAGAGAGGGAGGGAGACATGCAGTAGGAAGGTAGGTAGGTAGGTAGGCAGCTATAGGAATAGAGAGGGAGGGAGACATGCAGTAGGAAGGTAGGTAGGTAGGTAGGCAGCTATAGGGATAGAGAGAGGGAGGGAGACATGCAGTAGGTAGGTAGGTAGGTAGGTAGAGGGATAGAGAGAGGGAGGGAGACATGCAGTAGGAAGGTAGGTAGATAGGTAGAGGGATAGAGAGAGGGAGGGAGACATGCAGTAGGAAGGTAGGTAGGTAGGTAGAGGGATAGAGAGAGGGAGGGAGACATGCAGTAGAAAGGTAGGTAGGTAGGTAGAGGGATAGAGAGAGGGAGGGAGACATGCAGTAGGAAGGTAGGTAGGCAGCTATAGGGATAGAGAGAGGGAGGGAGACATGCAGTAGGAAGGTAGGTAGGTAGGTAGGTAGAGGGATAGAGAGAGGGAGGGAGACATGCAGTAGGAAGGTAGGTAGGCAGCTATAGGGATAGAGAGAGGGAGGGAGACATGCAGTAGGAAGGTAGGTAGGTAGAGGGATAGAGAGAGGGAGGGAGACATGCAGTAGGAAGGTAGGTAGGTAGAGGGATAGAGAGAGGGAGGGAGACATGCAGTAGGAAGGTAGGTAGGTAGGCAGAGGGAGAGAGGGAGGGAGACATGCAGTAGGAAGGTAGGTAGGTAGGTAGAGGGATAGAGAGAGGGAGGGAGACATGCAGTAGGAAGGTAGGTAGGTAGGTAGAGGGATAGAGAGAGGGAGGGAGACATGCAGTAGGAAGGTAGGTAGGCAGCTATAGGGATAGAGAGAGGGAGGGAGACATGCAGTAGGAAGGTAGGTAGGTAGAGGGATAGAGAGAGGGTGGGAGACATGCAGTAGGAAGGTAGGTAGATAGGTAGAGGGATAGAGAGAGGGAGGGAGACATGCAGTAGGAAGAAAGGTAGGTAGGTAGGCAGCTATAGGGATAGAGAGAGGGAGGGAGACATGCAGTAGGAAGGTAGGTAGGTAGAGGGAGAGAGGGAGAAAGGGAGTTGGTAGGTAGGTTGGGGGTTATACGGTGGTTGTGTGTATGTGTTTCTGTGTGCAGGTCTACACACAGATTGGTCGGTCATTTAACCAGACTGCGTCACAGCAATCCGTGGCCGGGAACGGCTATTATAATATAAATATATATGAATATAAGATATCAACCCTTCTGTCCCCCACTATCCTGTCAGAGCTGGAGAAGCTTCTGGGATGAGAAGCAAAACGTCTTCAAAAGAAAAAAACAACCCCCAGAAAGTCCAGTTGCCTCCTGGAAAAAGCCCCTTTGGGACAGCCCCGGCCTGTGCATGAAGGGAGAATCTCTACAGACACAGATTGGCTTTTATGGAGTTCCTCCACCCAGAGTCCCTTCTCCCGAGACGGCGGAGTAGAAAAACGCCCTTCCCACAGGCATGGGAGAAAAGAAACGCGGGCTCCTCTTTTCCTCCCGTTGAACGGTCTGCGGCTCGCATTGGCAACCCGGGCAACGCTTCGGGGTCAGCCCGGAGGCGGCCGTCCGCTTCGAACTGGGGCCGCCTGGATGGCCAGAATGGGGGGGGGGGGGGTGCTCAAAAGCCCATCGGCCACTTGGGCAGGTTCCGAAAGGCCGCGGGGCGGGGGGAGGCTTCCGAGGAGGGCTGCCTCGGGCCCCTCGGAGAGGCTTCTGGGGCGGCCTTCGTTGCCTTCCCACGGGGAGGAGGACACGTGTTCCCCGTGTGGGCGCTCGGGTGCCCAGGCGGCCGTGAGGGGAGAAATGCGTTGCTTTCCCCCTGACGAGCAGAGGGGGGAAGCGGGGCCAGAGGTCTCGTTCCTTTCAGGGCCGGCCGCCCCTTCCCTGCCACCGTCGCCGGGGGCTTCGGGAAGGGGCTCTTTGGAGCTCCGCGTCCAACGGGAGGGATGTGGTGGCGGCGGCGGCGGCCAGCTAGCGAGAGAGCGGGGCCTCGGCGCCCACGTCCCCTCGCGCGGCTGCTGAGCCGCCTGGTAACGCGGGACGTTCTTGGAAAGGAAGCCCGTCAGGACATTCCTCAGGAGCGAGTCAGGGATGGAGGCGGGCCAGCTCGGCTCCCCTCGCCTCCTGCCCGGCTGCTCTCGGCAGGCGCGTCCCGGGCGGAGGAGGAGGAGGGCGCTGCGTCTATCTATCTATCTATCTATCTATCTATCTATCTATCTATCTATCTATCTATCTATCTATCTATCTATCTATCTATCTATCTATCTATCTATCTATCTATCTATCTATCTATCTATCTATCCTATCTTCTATCCATCTCTATCTATCTATCTATCTATCTATCTATCTATCTATCTATCTATCTATCTATCTATCTATCTATCTATCTATCTATCTATCCTATCTTCTATCCTATCTTCTATCCATCTCTATCTATCTATCTATCTATCTATCTATCTATCTATCTATCTATCTATCTATCTATCTATCTATCTATCTATCTATCTATCTATCTATCTATCTATCTATCTATCTATCTATCTATCCCTCTATCCTATCTATCTATCTATCTATCTATCTATCTATCTATCTATCTATCTATCTATCTATCTATCTATCTATCTGGGCGCTGCGTCTATCTATCTATCTATCTATCTATCTATCTATCTATCTATCTATCTATCTATCTATCTATCTATCTATCTATCTATCTATCTATCTATCTATCTATCTATCTATCTATCTATCTATCCTATCTTCTATCCATCTCTATCTATCTATCTATCTATCTATCTATCTATCTATCTATCTATCTATCTATCTATCTATCTATCTATCCTATCTTCTATCCATCTATCTATCTATCTATCTATCTATCTATCCTATCTTCTATCCATCTCTATCTATCTATCTATCTATCTATCTATCTATCTATCTATCTATCTATCTATCTATCTATCTATCTATCTATCTATCTATCTATCTATCCTATCTTCTATCCATCTCTATCTATCTATCTATCTATCTATCTATCTATCTATCTATCTATCTATCTATCTATCTATCTATCTATCTATCTATCTATCTATCTATCTATCTATCTATCTATCTATCTATCCCTCTATCCTATCTATCTATCTATCTATCTATCTATCTATCTATCTATCTATCTATCTATCTATCTATCTATCTATCTATCTATCTATCTATCTATCTATCTATCTATCCATCCATCCATCTATCCCTCTATCCTATCTCTCTCTCTCTCTCTCTCTCTCTCTCTCTCTCTCTCTCTCTCTCTCTCTCTCCATCCATCTATCCCTCTATCCTATCTATCTATCTATCTATCTATCTATCTATCTATCTATCTATCTATCTATCTATCTATCTATCTATCTATCTATCTATCTATCTATCTATCTATCTATCTATCTATCTATCTATCTATCTATCTATCCATCCATCCATCCATCCATCCATCCATCCATCCATCCATCCATCCATCCATCTATCCCTCTATCCTATCTCTCTCTCTCTCTCTCTCTCTCTCTCTCTCTCTCTCTCTCTCTCTCTCTCTCTCTCTCTCTATCTATCTATCTATCTATCTAATTCGATTTGTAAACCGCACCAATCTCCGTCGAAATTGGGGCAAGCGGGTCCGCAAAGGCCTCTTTCCACTCCAGGCCCGGCACCCCCCGTGCCGCTCGAGCGGAGCCCGAGACAAGCTGTGGGAGTCAGCGGCACGGGCTGCCTTCTTCTCCCCCCCCTTTTGCAACCTTTCCCGGGGGGAGGTGGACCTCAGGCTCCCGTGCCAGGTGGTGGGAGAGGCGGGGTGGGGGCAGAAAAGAAGGCAGGCCTGGAGGGGTGGACGACAGGAGACCTGCACCCCAGTGTTTGAGAGGCTGCCCCCAAGAAGAGGAAGGGGCCAACTTATTCTCCAAAGCCCCCGAAGGCAGGACAAGGAACAACGGAGGGAAACTAATCCAGGCGAGAAGCAACCTGGGATTAAGGAGAAGCTTCCTCCCCCCCCTCCTGCCCATTTTATTTATTTGCTTTCTTTTTAAACACAACATAAAACTCCTTCATCTCACATGTTATAGGACGTGTTTCTGCTGATTACAAAATATTTTCATACGCCTCTTCGATATCCATCCAAGTTTCATATTATTTCACGTACATCACGTCAAATATGTTTATAATCTTGTATCTTTTTCCATGCCTTCCTTAATTAATTATAATTGTATTATACGTCCTTCATTTTAAAACATACCAATAGAAACTTAAAGCATAGCCACATGTTGGCATCATATTGGTTAATTCTACTATCCTCCGAAATCATTATTCCCTGTAGCCTATTTTAACCAAACTTCAATAATATTTACTCACCTCCTTTGATAAATACTATTCAGTATTCATTTCCAATTACCACTTATAACTATGCATGTATATGCAATTATTATCACTTTCAATTACTTATCTAGCTATGTCTATTATCGCTAAGTTTCCCTAATCTCAACTGGAGAACCTTCCTAACGGAGGACAATGAACCAGCGGGACAGAAGTGGCCTCCAGAAGCTGTGGGTGCTTCTCACTGGAGGCTTTTAAGAAGAAGCTAGACAGCCACTTGTCCGAAATGGTATAAGTTCTCCTGCTTCAGCAGGGGGGTTGGACTAGAAGGCCTCTAGGGTTCCTTCCAGCTCTATACTGATTATTAAATCCCAGCATCGCTGGGATGGCTGGGGCAGTGGGGAAGAGTGCACCCAGCCCACCCATTCATGCTTTGGTGGCCTCTTGGTCCTGCAGCTCCTCCGCCCAGACCAGAATCAAGACGCAACCTACACACACACACACACACACACACAGAGAGACAGAGAGAGAGATTTAAATGTTTCTTCTGCACCAGCTGTTCTAAGAGCTCCCAACTCCCTACAGAAATCCACAAACCATCTAGAATCAGCTGAAAGCAATTTAGCAGGACCCCGACGGAAGTTCTTGAATAAAATTTTTATTTTTTAAACAAACAAAAGACAAAACAACACATATAAAATACTTTCCTCAATTTCATCAAGCGTGTCGTTTGGTTACAATTAGGATTAAAATCACCGGTTATCCATCAAACATAACTAAATACATCGCTATTATTGAGCATTGTGTGCTCAAAATACCATTAATGTTCCATGGAGTATACAACATATTCCTATACTAATTTTCAATTGTTACCACAAATAGTTATTAAATATTTCCATTCATATATGTATCAATTATTCATTCATTTATTTATTTATTATTTAAGTTTCTATCCCGCCCTTCTCCCTTCCGGGACTCAGGGTGGTGTACAGGCAGCAGTCAAAACACGAATAAAAACATAGAAACCCTTTAAAAATGCATTAAATAATGGAGCCTGTCTTAAAACCTAGTTAAAATCCCTACTAAAAACCATATAAAACTATAACATTTAAAACTATGCCAGTTTAGAAACTATGCCAGGCCGGGCGCACGGAATAAATAAGTCTTCAAAGCCCGACGGAAAAGGCGCAGGTCTGTGGTTGTCCGTAGGTCAGGGGGTAGGTCATTCCAGAGGGCAGGGGCTGCCACAGAGAAGGCTCTCCCCCTGGGGGTCACCAGCCAACATTGCCTGGCCGACGGCACCCCAAGGAGCCCATCTCTGTGGGAGCGAACTGGACGGTGGGAGGTATTTGGTAGCAGGAGGCGGTCTTGCAGATAACCAGGTCCCTTGCCATGGAGCGCTTTGAAGGTGGTTACTAATACCTTGAAGCGCACCCGGCATTACATCCATTAACCCATTTAACATATAAAAATCTTTCCACTGTCGAATACTCACTACTTAAAGTTATTCATAATGTTCAGATCATCCACACTTATACATTAGATTCATTATGATCCTTTCTATATCATATAGTCAAGCACTCTATTTTATAACAAGAAGCTTTCATAGTAATAGCTATAGCTTTCTAGAAACACATAGATAAAACAGTTTCATTCCCAAGTGTTTTTTATCTAACCACTGGTAAACCAGATCCCATACCTTGTAAAATTGCTCATCTTCTCGTTCTCTAATTTCAAATGTGAGTGTATTCATTTCAGCACATTCCCTTATTTTCCAAATAATTTCCTCTTGAGTTGGTATTTTCTCGTTTTTCCAATTTTTTGCAAATACAATTCTAGCGGCTGTTGGAACATTTATAATCAAATATTTCAAGTCTTTATTATAGATTTCTGGAAGGATTCCCCATAGAAAAAGCTCTGGTTTAAAGTCTATGTGCTTGTGTGTCATTTTCTCCAACCACCTGTGGATTTCAGTCCAATATCTTTTAGCTTCAGTACTCCTCCACCACATGTGGTAGGATGAACTACTGAAATGTCTGGTGACATTTCCAGCATTTTTCAGGTTTGTTCTTAGACATTCTTGCTATTCTCACGGGGGATAAGTGCCACCTGTAAAACATCTTATACAAATTCTCTTTATTTCATTTCATTTCATTTATTTCAATTTATATACCACGCCTTCTCCATCGAAATGGACCCAGGGCGGTGCACAGGAATTTAAAACCAACAATAATAGAAATACAATAAATACAATAAATAGGTAAAAAGAATTAAATCAGAGCCTGTGCTAAAATTCCCCCTAAAAATCTAACATCCATTTACGTGTTTAACAGAAGCTATATTACAAAAAGTCTAAACTATTAAGCAAGACCAGCTTGCTGAAAAAAGTATGTTTTAAGTGAACGGCGAAAGAGGGGAAGGTCCGTGATAGTGCGAAGTTCGGGGGGTAGGTCGTTCCAGAGGGCCGGCCCTGCCACAGAGAAGGCCCTACCCCTGGGCACCGCTAGCCGGCATTGACCGGCGGTTGGTATCCTCAGTAGGCCCTCTCTGTGGGAGCGTATCGGACGCAGGGAGGTATGTGGCAGGAGACGGTCCCGCAGGTAGCTAGGCCCCGAGCCATGGAGCGATTCGAAGATGGTGACAAGCACCTTGAAGCGCACCCGGAAGGCCACCGGTAGCCAGTGCAGCTCACGCAGGAGAGGTGTTACGTGGGAGTAACGAGAAGCTCCCAGAATCCCCCGCGCGGCCGCATTCTGAACCAACTGGAGCCTCCAGGTGCACCTCAATTGGAGCCCCATGTAGAGAGCGTTACAATAGTCTAAGCGAGATGTCACGAGTGCTTGAGTGACAGTGCGGAGGGTGTCTCGGTCAAGAAAGGGACCAACTGGCGTACCAGGCGAACCTTGTAGAATGCCCCCCTGGTCACGGCCGTCACATGGTTGTCCAGGGACAGCCGCGAATCCAGGAGGATGCCTAAGTTGCGAGCCCTTTCCACAGGGGCCAATGACTCGCCCCCGATAACCAGCGATGGAATGAGCTGGCTATGCCGAGACGCCGGAAACCACAGCCACTCGGTCTTGGATGGGTTGAGCCGAACTTTATATGCAGTTGACATTGTCATTTGATAATTTTGAGACCAAAAGTTCTTGAGGTGTGCGTGTATATGTGTAATGATGAATTTTGCTGTTCTGCAGTTCAGTTCCCTCACGAACCAACAAAGCCCTTTTGCAAACTCCAAAGATACCTATTTTACTTCCAGCAGACATGAGGCCATAGGTCACGACCTCAGACCTCCTTTGTTTGGGGAGGGGGGCTGTGAATGGGCTCTGAGGAGGTCTCAGTGTTAATCCGAACTAAGGTAATGTAAACCATTGAGCTGATATTCCATCATTCAGGGTAGCCTGTTCTCCCTTGTGCCCAAAGCTCCTTCTAAAGACCTGTTTTTATGGCTGCCCACAGTCCATGGGGCTGTAGAAAGGAAGGTGGTGGTGGTGAAGATATCTTGGGGGTAAGCTGTAGAAAAGGTGGAGTGCTCTCACCCAAAGCCTGAAGGGCTCTTCTCTTAGCAAGTCTTCTCTAGGCTTTGCATTAATGTTGTCCTAACAGATGTGCTAGTCGTTCCCAACTCTAGGGGGCAGTGCTCATCTCTGTTTCAAAGCTGAAGAGCCAGCACTGTCCAAAGATGTCTCCGTGGTCATGTGGTCAGCATGACTCAACGCCAAAGGCGCACGGAACGCTGTTCCCTTCCCACCAAAGGTGGTCCCTGTTGCATTTTTTACCTGCTTTCGAACTGCTAGGTTGGCAGAAGCTGGGGCAAGTCACGGGAGCTCACTCCATTACGCAGCGCTAGGGATTCAAACCGAACTGCTGACTTTTCTGATTGACAAGCTCAGCGTCTTAACCACTGAGCGTCCCTGATTGCTCTTTACATTACCCTGATTTCGACCTTTATCTATAGGGAAATCTATGCAGGGTTATATAACCCAATGCTTTACATCCAGGTAGTGCCTGCCTGCCTGCCTGCCTGCTAGAATGCAGCATTGCAGGCTAACTCTGCCCACAGCCAGGAGTTCAAATCTCACCAGGCTCCAGGTTGACTCAGCCTCCCGTCCTTCCCAGGTGGGTCAAATGAGGACCCAGATTGTTGGGTGCCAAGAGGCTGACTCTGTAAACTGCTGAGAGAGAGCTGTGAATGTTATATAAGTCTAAGGGGTATTGCTCTTCCTTCCTTCCTTCCTTCCTTCCTTCCTTCCTTCCTTCCTTCCTTCCTTCCTTCCTTCCTTCCTTCCTTCCTGCCTGCCTGCCTGCCTGCCTGCCTGCCTGCCTGCCTGCCTGCTAGAATGCAGCATTGCAGGCTAACTCTGCCCACAGCCAGGAGTTCAAATCTCACCAGGCTCCAGGTTGACTCAGCCTCCCGTCCTTCCCAGGTGGGTCAAATGAGGACCCAGATTGTTGGGGGCAAATAGGCTGGCTCTGTAAACCTCTTAGAGAGGGCTGTAAAAGGCCCTATGGAGTCTTAACTGCTATGGCTATTGCAAAAGCCCCCACCCCCCTTGCAGTGTCCCAGGGTCACGTGACCCCCCCCCCCCGGTCACGTGACCCTAGGACACTGCAACCGTCATAAATATGGATCAATTGCCAAGCATCTGAATTTTCTTCATGTGGCCATGGGGAGGCTTTAATGGTCGCAAGTGTAAAAAATGTCAATTTTTTCAGTAACTTCAAACGGTCAGTAAAGGAACTGCTGTAAGTCAAAGGGCAGGCCCCTCTCTGCTTGCAAGCCGGCTGCACAGTTCTGGTCTGTGGTGCATCTTGTTTCTGAAAGCGCCACGCCTCGTCCCAAAGACGAGGAATTTCACCCTTTGCTTCTGGTAGGATTTTCTTCCTTCCGGGGGAGCCCAAAGGAAAGAAACGTTGCCTTCTGTTGATGCTTCTTCTCCACGCAAAGGGAAGCGAGCTGGAAGCGGATCTCTGCCGCTGATGATCCCTCTGGGGAAGCAGCCAGGACCTCAACTGCTGGCTAACCTTCCCCACATCGGCAAACGTTACTTGGTGGAAAGTTGCATAAATCAGGCATGTTTGCGGCTTGATGAAGAAGCCCTGTTGCAGCTGACTCACTGTCCAAAAATGTGCTGGCCTCAAAGATGTGGCCACATGGCGAACGTGCTCCAAAATAGACAGAGTTACAGTTCAGGAAGGACCTGGCAGGAGACGGACGCTCGAAAAGGCTCAGGGCACCAGCCTTTGCACTCCCCCGGCTTCTCCTCCTGGGGCGAGCTTTCGGGGGTTTCACGTGGGACTTTCGTTGCCTTAAATTCATTCAACTAACTGAATCTCATTGCAGCTCATTTTCAGCAAGCAAGCTACGAAAGGCGGCCTATTAGGAATAATGAAGGAATAACTCTGGTAGGGAAATTGCTGCTGAAGATTCCGGGCAAAACCCCATCGGATTAGGATCCCGCTGGGAAGGATCCAATTTTTCGGTGCTGAAGACTTGTGGAAATATTATCATGTTCTTGAGGAGAGCAAGGAGTTGAAATTCCACTAACCATGGCCTCCTGGCCTTTCCTGGCCTCCGTGTGCTTCAAGCCCACCTTGTGTTCTAATCCTATGGATGGGCAACCCATTTTCCATAAGATTGGCCTTGTGCTGGGGCTCCTCCCTTCCAATGCCTTTAAAAGGTTAAAAAGAACCGGAAGGGAGGGAGGGAGGGAGGGAGGGAGGAAGGAAGGAAGGAAGGAGAGGAAGGAAGAAAGGAAGGAGAGGGAGGAAGGAAGGAGAGGGAGGAAGGAAGGAAGGAAGGAGAGGGAGGGGGGGAGGAAGGAGAGGGAGGAAGGAAGGAAGGAGAGGAAGGAAGGAAAGAGAGGGAGGAAGGAAGGAAATAAGGAAGGAGAGGGAGGAAGGAAGGAAGGAAGGAAGGAGAGGGAGGGAGGAAGGAAGGAGAGGGAGGAAGGAAGGAGAGGGAGGGAGGAAGGAAGGAAGGAGAGGGAGGAAGGAAGGAAGGAAGGAGAGGAAGGAAGGAGAGGGAGGAAGGAAGGGGAGGGAGGGAGGGAGGAGAGGGAGGAAAGAAGGAGAGGGAGGAAGGAAGGAAGGAGAGGGAGGAAGGAAGGAGATGGAGGGAAGGAGGAAGGAAGGAAGGAAGGAGAGGGAGGAAGAGAGGGGAGGGAGGGAGGGATGGTGGGGAGAGAAGGGTGCCGGCAGCCATAAAGCTGGCTTTCTCTTTAGAGTAGCAAAAGCCCTTAAGACTTATATACCGCTTCACGGAGCTTTCCAGCCCCCTCTAAGCGGTTTACAGAGTCCGCCTCTTTCCCCCAATCATCCCGGTCCTCCTTTTACTGAACTGACAAGGACGGAAGGCTGAGTCAACCTTGAGCTGGTCAGAATTGAACTGCTGGTAGTCAGCAGAATTAGCCTGCCATACTGCATTCTAACCACTGCGCCACCATGGCTCATTGGAAGCACTTACATTAACCATTTCACAACTTTGTATCAACAATATTAATGAACAATGACATTTTTATTTTACTCCACAAATCCATCTCATTCAAGTTTAGTTCCCTGCATTTGACATGGAAATGCAGTGAACTCCCTAACCAAGTTCTCATTCTTGTAGCCAATGAAGTGGTGGTGGTGATTTAGTGATTTTCAAAGGAAAAGAAACATGAGTTTGGCCAGTTCGTTAAACTCTGGAAACTCACCTAAGATCCTGGATTCCAGGTGGCTTTCTCAGCAGCCGGGGAAAGGGATTGCCTTTTCCCACGATGGTCTTCTCCATCTCCAACTGGTCTCCCATCCAGACTGTTGGGGGGATATCTCCGTTGGGAGACAGAAAGTTGTGCAGTGCAATATGCAGCTTGAGAAACGTTGCTAGTAAACAAACAAATAATATCTCAGACACTGCTAGTAAAAAACAATTAGCTTTACTGGTGTTGTAAAACTAAACAACTGCTTCACAAGCAGTGATAGTAGATACAGTAGTTAGTCAAACAAAGTCCTTAACAAACAAATAATTGCTTACAGTCAGCAATTAACGAGTCTTCCTTCTTCCTTCTTCACACAGTCAGTCATGGCAAATGAGCAGATAGCAAACAGTTGAGATATCTAGCAGAGAGAGACGATGAGAGAGAGACGATCTGACAGAGAGAGGAATATGCGCTCTCCTGACTTCCTCTTATTGTGGAGATAATTACAGTCTCTAATTGCATTCCAACATCCTTAAAGCAACAATGACCATTTGTCGTCATGGTATTATATATTGCCTACCCAACTCTAGGAATCTACTCCTAACACAGAACCTCACCAGGGCTGATCCTGTTTGGCTTCCCAAGGTCACCAAGTGCCACAAAGGCTGGGATTTGCAAGGATGGCTTTGGCAGCCTCAGGATGAAGATTTGAGGCTGAAGTCACCATAACCTTATGGTGACTTCAGCCTCACATCTTCATCCTGAGGCTGCCAAAGCCATCCTTGCAAATCCTTGCAAAACTTTCAGCCATCCTTGCAAAACTTTCAGCTCTTGCAAATGGCATCCATCCAGAATATGCAGAAGGATCAGCTACAGACAAGATCTGGTGACATTTGTCAGAAAGCTTTAAGCCAACATGTGCAAATTTTTAAAAAGCTGAACCACTAAAAGAATACTTCCAATTTTGTGGATGCCTCCTCCTTCTTGACTCAAAACTTCAGTCATTCAATCCTTGTTTTGATTCAATGAAGGACACTTCATTGAATCAAAACAAGGATTGAATGACTGAAGTTTTGAGTCAAATCTCAAAATTGTCCCAGTGGGGTCCCCCAGTTCATGGAAGACCCTTCCCCAGCAAGGAGTTCAATGGCAGACCAAGCAGGACTGTCCCAGCAGGATTTAGGAGTAAGCGGAGGAGCCTCTGATGCACTTAATTATTACTGTTGATTTATCTAATTCATTTATACATTTATAAATATGATGCATTTTTGCTTCTGAATTTTGTTGAACCCACCTCAGAATCTGTGAGGTGGGCTACAGATATTCTTAAGTAATTAAAAGGACTACAAACATACTTTAAAGCAGGGGTCTCTAACCTTTGCAACTTTAAGTCTGAAGGACTTCAGCTCCCAGACTTCTCCAGCCAGCAAAGCTGTCAGTGTCAGGGCCTGGGCCAGGGGTCTCCAACCTTTGCAACTTTAAGTCTGAAGGACTTCAGCTCCCAGACTTCTCCAGCCAGAAAAACTGGCTGGAGAAGTCTGGGAGCTGAAGTCCTTCAGACTTAAAGTTGCAAAGGTTGGAGACCCCTGCTTTAAAGAAATGCTGCAAAAATGGAATTCTGGAATTGAAGAAAGGGATAGATTTCTGCATATAGGGTGGGACAGCAAACACTTTTATTTCCTCTGCAATATTGTCCTGATAAAGCTTTTAAAAAGTGTGGGTACATCTGGAGGACTAGCCTGGAGCCTCAGGAAAAGGAAATTTTCAGCTGTTGATTGCCAAGAGACCTGTGGGAAGATGGAATACCCCGAAGAGGACATTGTTGGTCTAATGAGAAAGATATTTCAGGTATGAAACGTGTCCTGGGCAGAATTAAAGTGGGCGAAAGGGAAACCCACCTGGAGAAACCACATGCTTACCAGTAGGCCAGAGCGAGATCTGCAAGAAAGAACCATCAGGGCTCGAGTGTTCTAGGGATTTGTCTGAATTTCTCTGGAAATTGGTCTTTTTCCATTGGTCACTGCAGAGGTCGATCTGTTGCATCGAGGAATTATGAGTCCCACAATTTAGCGGTGCAGAGGAGTCCTCCTCCTCTCTGTCCAGATCCCACTGAAAGACCACACTGGCTGTGACTCTTGGGGGAAATGGAGGTTTCCCACTTTCTGAAAGGATAATCAACTTTTTAAAACAAATAATCAGCTGATTATATTAAAAGATAATTGAAAGGACAAAACTACGGAGTTGAGTTTTGCACCAGCGATTGCTTCTTTTTTAATTTGAGGCAATATAAATTTCCTAAATTTAGTTATTTATTGACTCTGAGACTCACACTCAATTGCTGTTTTGTGTTTTGCACTCTGATCGTAGCCGGACGGCTAATCAATGAACCGTTATATTATTATTAGTTCAGTTTGTGTGGCCACCCTTTTACCAAGGACCTGGACTATTGCATGGATGACTGGTAGCTTCATACCTGGGGGGATTTCCCATAATAGCCATCTTTTCTTTCTGGCCACTGATGCAGGTGTTGTGAGGATGAATTGCTCTGAAGAGAAGTTACAATATCACAGCAGGAAAAGTTGAACTTTCTAGTCTGCACAGGCCAATGAGCCCAACTACTGAGTCAACACCTTTGGGACAACCTGGCCAGAATCTCTACAGACGTTGGCCTTCGCTTGATTCCTTCTGCCCCTCCAGACCCTTTCGCCTTTGAGGGAGGCCTTGTTTTGGCAGAGAAAGTGTCTTTCATACACGCCATGGGGAATGTACTGCATCCGTCCCGATGTGTGGAGGCCGTGCGGCTCTGGATGGGAAGTAACAAACTCCGGCTCAACCCATCCAAGACCGAGTGGCTGTGGTTTCCGGCATCCCGGCATAGCCAGCTAGTTCCATCGCTGGTTATCGGGGGCGAGTCAATGGCCCCCGTGGAAAGGGCGCGCAACTTAGGCGTCCTCCTGGATTCATGGCTGTCCCTGGATGACCATGTGGCGGCCGTGGCCAGGGGGGCGTTCTACCAGGTTCGCCTGGTACGCCAGTTGCGTCCCTTTCTGGACCGGGACGCCCTCCACACAGTCACTCAAGCGCTCGTGACTTCCCGCCTTGACTATTGCAATGCTCTCTACATGGGGCTCCCCTTGAGGTGCATCCGGAGGCTCCAGTTAGCCAGAATGCAGCTGCACGGGGGATTCTGGGAACATCTCGAAGTTCCCATGTAACACCTCTCCTGCGCGAGCTGCACTGGCTACCGGTGGCCTTCCGGGTGCGCTTCAAGGTCCTTGTCACCATCTTTAAATCGCTCCATGGCTCGGGGCCTAGTTATTTGTGGGACCGCCTCCTGCCACATACCTCCCACTGACCGATTCACTCCCACAGGGAGGGCCTCCTCAGGGTGCCAACCGCCGGGCAATGCCGGCTGGCGACGCCCAGGGGTAGAGCCTTCTCTGTGGCAAGGCCCGCCCTCTGGAACGACCTACCCCCCAAACTACACACCATCACGGACCTTCCTCTCTTCCGCCACTCACTCAAGACATACCTCTTCCAACAAGCTGGACTAGCTTAGAACTTAGGTATTGGTACGATAGAGCTTCAGTTACATTAGAAAAATGGGTTGATAGGTTTTTATTGGGAATTTTAGCACAGGTTTGTAATTTAATTTCTTTTTAACTTTTGTAAGTGTTGTTATCTATTTATTGTTGTTTTAATTGCCTGTGCACCGCCCAGAGTCCGTCTCGCCGGAGATTGGTGCAGTCTACAAATCGAATAAAATTGAAATAGAAATTGAATCTCTACTTTGACCTCCTTTGTCACCTTTCTAAAAGTAAAATGCCCCGACATTTACATCTTTACTCAGAAGGTCTGGCTTCAAATGGTCAAAAATCATCCAGACTGTTCTTTTCTGTAACCCTTTTGAGAGGCACTCAATAAAACTCTGCCCGGTATTTTAAGTGACGCTGCTTTGCATAAAAGATGACGGTATTTGGGGATTTTATTTTTGATCCTTTCTTAATGATGCCCAACATGAAATGCCCCGTTTCCTTTGCTGTGGCTGCTCCTGAATGTGGCAATTCTTTTTGTGAAGTCATCCGGCAACCCTCAATTCCTTTTCCTGGTCAGTTACCTCCCCTGGTTCAGACCCCCATCGGAGCATCTTAAGTTCCTTCCCCCCAACACCCTGCGGTTAAAGCCCCTCTCCTGCCTTGTGGGATGGGTTTGTTTGGACTTTCCACCACCTCTTTTGTTCTACTGGTGCTAGAAATGTTGGGCTCTCATCACACACCGGCTTTATTCAGCTCCAGCCCTTCTGGCTTGTTTAAGCTTCTCCTATGCTGTCATTGTACAGGATTTCTTGGGAAAGACTTGGTCCAAAGTTCTTGGGAAACCCAAGAAAGCAATGCGCTTTGGATCCATCTCTGATAGCTGATTCTCACGTGAGAGCCTAAACCGTTGGTGTAACAGTGTTGGGGGATATCTCCATTGGGAGACAGAAGAGTTGTGCAGCGGAATGTGCAGCTAGAGGAACGTTGCTAGTGAACACACAAATAGTAAACCAGACACCGTTAGTAAAACAAAATAGCTTTACTGGTGTTGTAAAACTAAACTACTGCTTCACAAGCAGTGATAGTATAAAGTTAGTCAAACAAAGCCTTTAACAAATAGCAGTTTGCTTACAGTCAGTAACCCATCATACTTCCTTCTTCAAACACAGTCAGTCACAGCACACAAACAAGCAGTTAGCAATCAGGAGAGATATCGGCAAAGAGAGCAATTAGCAGGGAGAATATGCGCTCTCCTGACTTCCTCTTATTGCCGAGATAATTACAGTCTCTAATTGCATTCCAACATCCTTAAAGCCACAATGACCATTTGTCATCATGGGATTATATATTGCCTACCCAACTCTAGGAGTCTACTCCTAACAAACAGGATTGACCTTCACAGATGCCATTCCATAGTTCCTGGAATGGCTAATATTGCCTTTCCCTCACTCTTAAATATTGCCTTTCCCTCACTCTGGCACCAAAGCAGAAGTTAGTGACATGGTATCTATTTCATATTTGTAGAAAACTCAACTTGATGATGTTGATGGTGCACTGATGGTGTTACCTAGTTGGGTCATGAAACGCCTGCAAGAAAACAACCAAGCTCGGGGTATATCAGTTCACAGTTCAGCCCTGAGCTACAAATAGCCTCTTCTATTGGTACCAACTTATTAAGTTACAATTATTAGAACACTTTTGAAGATTCCAGGTTAAGCTCCAATGATTTGCTTGCATTCAGTTCTGGTTAGGGACTTCCAGAATGTGTTGCCTCTTGGAAACCAGCTTTGGCTTCATTTCCTACCGTTCCTTTCCTAAAATAGGACTTCTGGCACTGCTGTTGACCAGCAGTGGAGAGAAAGACAAAGCATCCATTCAGCTTCTCTCCAGCCGCCCTGCCCTTCTCGATACTCCATCCCCGGTAAGACAAGGTAGCTGTTTTTAGATCACCCACATTAAAGGACGGATTTCCTCCGAATGCTCTTGGGATCCAGTTATGGCCAAATAAGATACCGTATGTAAAATCAATTATGTTTGCCCCACGTTATCTCAGAGGTGAAGTCAGAGCAGGGGTGAAATCCAGCAGGTTCTGACAAGTTCTAGAGAACTGGTAGCAAAAACTTTGAGTAGTTCAGAGAACCGGTAGCGGAAATTTTGCGAAGGGAAAATTTGCCAGAAAACCGGCAAATACCACCTCTGGCTGGCCCCAGGAGTGGGGATTTTGCAGTATCCTTCCCCTGCCATGCCCACCAAGCCACACCACACCCACCAAGCCACGCCCACAGAACCAGTAGTAAAAATGTTTGAATTTCACCACTGAGTCAGAGGATCAGCAGTACCTAGATGTAGAAAAGACATGGAGACTCTGGAAAGAGTGCAGAGAAGAGCAACCAAGATGATTAGGGGACTGGAGGCTAAAACATATGAAGAACGGTTGCAGGAACTGGGTATGTCTAGTTTGATGAAGAGAAGGACCAGGGGAGACATGATAGCAGTGTTCCGATATCTCAGAGGGTGCCACAAAGAAGAGGGAGTCAAACTTTTCTCCAAGGCACCTGGGGGCAGGACAAGAAGCAATGGGTGGAAACTAATCAAGGAGAGAAGCAACTTAGAACTAAGGAGAAAATTTCCTGACAGTGAGAACAATTAACCTCTGGAACAGCTTGCCTCCAGAAGTTGTGAATGCCCCAACCCTGGAAGTCTTTAAGAAGATGTTAGGTAGCCATTTGTCTGAAACGGTATAAGGTTCCTGCCCACGCAGGGGGTTGGACTAGAAGACCTCCAAGGTCCCTTCCAACTCTGCTATTGTATTGTATTGTATTGTATTGTATTGTATTATAGGTCCATGATATGAACCTATGGCACATGTGCCAGAGGTGGCACGGCAAGCCCTCTCTGTGGGCATGTGCACCATCACCAACGGCTCTTCTGGTTTCCACTGCGCACATGTGCACTGGTGGGCTGGTCTTCATGGGCACTGGAGCGCTGAAAAATGCCCTGAAAACAGCTAAAACCAGACATAAGTGCACCGCCCAGCTGTTTTGGGGGTTTCTGGCACTCCAGCGCACACGAAGGCAAATGGGGCAGCATGCGCATGTGCACCAGCCAGCTGGTTTTTTGGGGTTCCGGTGCTCTGGCACGCATGTTCCAGTTTGGGCAGCTGGTGCTGAAAAGGTTTGCCACCACTGACCTAGATTAATGAAAAGATTTACTACTGTAAGAATGAAATTGTGTAATAAGCTAAAAGAGTCCCACATTGAAAGCTTAAGACTTTCCCCACTCCAGCCCCCCCCCCCCCCCCCGGCCCCTCCAAAAAGAGTTCTGAAGACTTTCTCTTCCTAGTCCTGGAAATCTTTCCCTGGAATATATCTATATTAATGGAAGGCCTTCAGGCTTAAATCCTTCCTTCCTTCCTTCCTTCCTTCCTTCCTTCCTTCCTTCCTTCCTTCCTTCCTTCCTTCCTTACTTACTTACTTCCTTCCTTCCTTCCTTCCTTCCTTCCTTCCTTCCTTCGAAAGTTAGCACCCACCCCTCTCCTAGAAGAATGAAATATTTTGAGAAATATTATAAAAGGCAGAATATTATATTTCCCTAAAGGAGATCAGCCTCCACCTTTCTTAATTGCCCCAGCAGGACCGAGCCAGCCTATCTACAAGGCAAAAGGCCTTCAGCTCCAGGGTGATGGGATTAGCCCTCACTCAAGATCCAAGGGTGGCTCAATGCCGAAGACACTGAGCTTGTCGATCAGAAAGGGCGGCAGGGCGGCGGTTTGAATCCCTAATGCCGCGTAACGGATGAGCTCCCGTTCCTTGTCCCAGCTTCAGCCAACCTAGCGGTTCGAAAGCATGTAAACAATGCAAGTAGAAAAATAAGGACCCGCTTTGGTGGGAAGGTAACTATGGAAGGAAGCCACATGACCACAGAGACGTCTTCGGACAGTGCTGGCTCTTCGGCTTTGAAACGGAGATGAGCACCGCCCCCTAGAGTCGGGAACAACTAGCACGCATGTGTGAGGGGAACCTTTATCTTTACCATATAAGATGCACACCAGAACAAAGCCATCAACACAATAGGGATTGCCCAACAGTCTTTCAGAACACAAGTCTCTGCATTACATTGCACCACTCAGCAGCTTCAACCAGACATCCTCAGCTGTGACCCCTAGATAACCCCTGCATGGCCCCATGGGAGTCTGACAACAGCCAATAGAATACATCTTCTTGCACAGGAACAGGAAGCTCAAATTCAAAGCCCAAGAGAGGGTATAGCTACTTCTCTCTCTCTCTCTCTCTCTCTCTCTCTCTCTCTCTCTCTCTCTCTCTCTCTCTCTCTCTCTCTCTCTCTCTCTCTCTCTCTCTCTCTCTCTCTCTCTCTCTCAACTCCATGTGTTCAGCTGCACCAGGACCATGTTCTTGATGGCTCTGCTCCATTAAACCATCTTTCAAATCAGCCTCCGTGTTTCCAGTGTCTTTCTCCCCGCTTGGAATTGAACCCAGATGGACGTTTCTTTCAACACTTTGTTCCTTCCTACATTCGCATACCTCCCTCCGTCCGATCCGCTCCCATAGGGAGGGCCTCCTCAGGGTACCATCCGCCGGCCAATGCCGGCTAGCGGTGCCCAGGGGGAGGGCCTTCTCAGTGGCTGGGCCATCCCTCTGGAACGACCTACCCCCCGAACTTTGGACCATCACAGACCTTCCCCTCTTTCGCCGCTCACTTAAGACTTATCTGTTCCATCAAGCCGGCCTAGCTTAGCCAATGAGTAAATGCACTTTAGAATTTTAATTGGGATTTTTTAGCACAGGCTTTTAGTTTAATTTATTCTTCATTCTTCTGTATTTATTGTTATTTATCGATTTTAATTTCCTGTGCACCGCCCTGAGTCCATTTCGATGGAGAAGGGCGGTTCTATAAATCTAAATAAATTAAATTAAATTAATTCCCTCCCTATTTCATTGCCTGCAACTCTTCTTTATTCCTAGCCACTGGTCGGTGATCTCTCTCTCCTGGCTGACCCAGGAACTCTGCTCTAACCCTGAGCTGACCCGCAGGCTTTCCCTCCATCATTCTGTAGCCTGACGGGAATGGCAGTTGACACCATGATGTCATCCAGCAGAAGCATGCGCCTTGTGGTTTGCTGTGGCCATTCCTGGAAAGGAGAGCAGAAGAGGGCAGAAATAGCAACAGAAGCAAGAGAGGCAACATAAATCAACATTGAAAAATGGCACCGCTGATTTAAATGGCAGCCACGGACCGGGCTGGCAGCAAGGGACTTTTAATCAATGGCAGCATTAATAGAAAGGAAGGGACAAGCCAGCAAGAAAAGCAATGCGACAGGGAGGCCGAAGGTTCCTTAACTGTCTCCAAATGTTGGCAGAGCAATGAAGGTTGCTGGATGGGAAGAGAAGGGTTGCCTGGAGAAGCAGATCAAAGGTTGCCAAGAGTCCTGCTCCGTCTGCATCTGGCGGCCAGGCGGCCTTCGGGCAACAGCTGCAGACTGGCGGAAGATGCTCCCTCCCAAAGCCCAGAGGCTTTCGAAGCGGTTGGCCATCCCAAACTGGGCTTAGTCCAGTGGTGGGTGTCTGCAGGCTCGCACCTACTCGCGAGAGCCGGTTGGTGAAATTTAGGGAACCGGTGAGAGGGGGTTCCACCGGCGTACCTGGAAGTAAATCTGGCCCACCGCTGCCAGTGACCCAACAGGAAGGAAAGGAAAGGAAGGAAGGAAGGAAGGAAGGAAAGAAAGAAAGAAAGAAAGAAAGAAAGAAAGAAAGAAAGAAAGAAAGAAAGAAAGAAAGAAAGAAAGAAAGAAAGAAAGAAAGAATTTATCATCACAATTGAGTCCAAAATTTTGGTTGCTAAGCAAGAGCGTTGTTAAATGAGTTTCACCACATTTTAAAAGGTGGCCACTCCCACCCTGTCCACATGACTGCCAAGCCACACCCACAAAATAGGCCACACCTACAGAGTAGGTTCTAAAAAATTTGAAACCCACCACTGGCTCAGGCAGCCGGGATCTTTCTGCTTCCACTAGCAAAGCTGCATTTATTTATTTATATGCCAGGCAGTTGGCAATGCTGTCTGAAGCACTGATTGTGGAGCAGGACAGGCTTTCCTCCACTTGATGGAGGCCTCTTGTCCTCGGCTGGGGCCGGTGGTGGGGGTGGTGGGGTGGGGCTCCAGGGCAGCTCCACAGTCCTGAGCCTTGTTGCAATCTGCATTTCTGAGAGCTGACAGCTTGGGGGGGGGGGGGGTGTATGTGCAACCAGAATCATTGCAGGGACAAATGCACAAAGTTTGGGGAACCAACAGGGTGAACTTGAATTATTAATACATGAAGGTAGATATGATAAAGTTGGAACCACTGAAACTTGGTGAGATGAAACCAATGGCTGGAATGTACTGATAGAAGGATACAAACTGTTAAAATAAATAAAATAAATAAATAATAATTTAATTTGTAAACCGCTCTCTCCCCCCCAAAGGACTCGAGGCGGTGCACAGGGAATTAAAAAATACATATATAAACATCAAACATTATAATACAATTTAAAAAGAATTAAACCTAGACCCTGCGCTAAAATCCCAGACTATCTAAAACTAATATCCCTAAAAATCCCTAATAAAACAGTTTGAATATTCAGCTAGAGGTAGATGGGTCAATTAACCCAAGCTGGCCAGGCAGAAGAAGTGAGTTTTTAGTTTTTGGCGGAAGGAGCAGAGGTCCGTAGTTGTTCTAATTTCGGGGGGAAGGTCGTTCCAGAGGGTCGGGCCCACCACAGAGAAGGCCTTTCCCCTGGGCGTCGCCTGCTGGCATAACCTAGTGGACGGCACCCGGAGAAGTCCCTCTCTGTGGGAGCGAATCGGCCGCAGGGATGTATGCGGCAGGATGCGATCTTGTTCTGCCCTCAGGTGCCCTGGAGAATAGTTTGACTCTCTCTTTTTGGGGGCAACCCCTGAGATATTGGAACACTGCTATCATGCCTCCCCTGGTCCTTCTTTTTATTAAACTAGACATATCCAGTTCCTGCAACCGTTCTTCATATGTTTTAGTCTCTGTGGTAGCGAATCGGTCGAAGGGATGTATGGGGCAGGATGCGATCCCGCAAGTAGCTAGGTCCCGAGCCATGGAGCGCTTTAAAGATGATAACCAACACCTTGAAGCGCATCCGAAAGACAACAGGCAGCCAGTGCAGCTCACGTAGGAGCGGTGTTACATGGGAGAACCTAGAGGTTCCCATAACTGCCTGCGCGGCTGCATTCTGGACAAGCTGCAGTCTTCAGGTGCACCTCAAGGGGAGCCTCATGTAGAGAGCATTGCAGTAGTCCAGTCGGGATGTCACGAGTGCAGACCCCATAAAAGAGGAGATGGAGCTGCATTATATGCGAAACTATATTTTTACATGGGAATGCACAAAATCAAAGACACAAACCTCATAGAATGGGTCAATATAAAAGAAAAAAAGAAATGACATGGCCATAGGTGCATGCTACAGAACACCCCACCAAGCAGAAAAAATAGATGTACATTTTGCTAACCAATTAACAGATATATTGATGGACCTGAATTTCCCTCTCCTTACTTGAAAATGGATCAAAGACTTCCTGACCGACCGTCCACAAACAGTAAGGGTTGGGTGCTTTACATCTTCCACACTGAAGCTCAGCACAGGCTCCCCTCAGGCCTGTGTGCTCAGCCCCTACCTCTACTCACTGTATACATATGACTGCATATCCTCTGACCCATCCAACATCATAATAAAGTTTGCAGATGACACAACGGTGGTGGGTCTCATAACTGGAGGGGACGAATCAGCATACAGGGAAGAAGTCCAGAAGGTATCCGCATGCTGCTCAAGAAACAACTTACGTCTAAATACTAGCAAGACAAAGGAGATGGTGCTAGATTTCTGGAAGCACAGAGAGGAACCTGCCCCACTGTATATTGAGGGGGGCTGTGTGGAGAGGGTTTCCTCTCTTAAATTCTTAGGAGTGCTTATTAGCCAAGATCTCACCTGGAAAAACAACACGTCTCTGGTGATTGGAAAAGCCCAACAGAGACTTCATTTCCTTAGAGTCCTGCGGAAAAATCAGGTGGAACAACGGCTGATGACCTCTTTCTATCGGTCCATCATAGAAAGTGTCCTCACATATTGTATCACAGTGTGGTATGCTGGTTTAACAGTTGCGGAGAGGAAGGCACTACAGAGAGTGATCAATTCGGCACAAGAAACCATCGGTTGCCCTCTGACTTCACTGGATAACATCGCCAGATCTCGCTGCTTTAGCAGAGCAAGGAAGATTCTCATAGATGATTCACACCCTGGTTGGGATCTCTTTGCCCTTCTACCATCAGGCAGAAGATATCAAAGTATAGCCAGCCGAACGAACAGGTTTAAAGGTAGCTTCTATCCATGGGCTGTGAGACTTTTAAATTCAACCGCAATCACTCCATGCACATGCTAGTTTTTTCATTTCTCATTTCTCTCTTTTTTTTGTTTCTGTTATAATTTTGCACCAGTGAATTTCAAACCAATTTCATTATAATTTGAGTACAATGACAATAAAGATTATTATTATTATTATTATTATTATTATTATTATTATTATTATTATTATTATTATTATTATTAGTAGTAGTAGTAGTAGTAGTAGTAGTAGTAGTAGTAGTAGTAGTAGTAGTAGTAGTAAGTAGTAGGAAATATGCTACAATGGGGGACTTTAATTACCCTAACAACTAATGGAAGACTAATTCTGCACCAGGTGAGAAATTGAATAGGTTCCTGACCAACCTAGCTGACAACTTTGTTGTCGAAAAGGTAGAGGGGAGAACTAGAGGGACAGCTATACAGGGTTGATTTTTACAAATGGAGAAAAAATGATAGTGAGAGCTGAAACCGCAGGAACCTTGGGTGAGAGTGAGCATGTCATAGTGGAATTAAACACAATGCAAACACAAGCAATAGAACATAATTATACTTAAAGTCTTAGAAATTTCAAAGAGCTGATTTCAACAAACTCAGAGAGCGCTTAGGAAAGATTTCTTGGATGAAAATCTTAAACAGGAAAACAACTCAAGAAGCTTAGAAAATTGAAAAACATATTCATAAAAGCCCAGTCTAGCACAATACTACTCAAAAAGAAATACAAGAAGAAACCATCATGGCTGCACAAAGATCTCTCTGATAAACTGAAAGACAAAAAGGATAAATACAAAAAATGGAAAAAGGGACACATAACTAAGGCAGACTATAAGCATATAGCCTGAATGTAAAAATAAAAAAGTCAACAGAATAATCAGTTGCTAATGGGAGAATATATCTTATATATCTATTAAACTATGTGTGATTCATTTGTTTTATTCCAGTGCATGTATGTGAGTTTCTTTTATTAGTTTTCCAGTTTAGTTTTTTGACATTTTTACATATATTGCTTTATATTTTGGCATTGTTTAAATTTTCATAGTTTTCTAGTTTGTAGAAAACCAAACATTTTCTGTCTTTAAAATGAAGACGTTTTGCGTTTGTCTCTCTGCCTCCCGTAACTCTTTAATAAAAGAACTGAAGAGTTGCGGATTCAGGACTGATCTTTATGGGATCCCCATTCAGAAACCCCTTCCAATGAGACCCTCCAATTTCAAGCTAGTTATGCATCCTCTTAATTGTCATATTCTCGTCAACACTTATGTAACTTGCTAATTTGAATGTCATGGGATACTTTGCCTAATTGCTGAAGTCAAGTTATATTATATGCACACCACATCAATCTCATAATTTACTAAGCATGCTGTCCAAACAAAATAATGAACTCATTTATTCTTGGCAAATTCAAGCCGACTTCTAGTCATCACTGAGGTTGGAAGAAGCTGCAGAGAGCCCTTCACTGCCATGAATGCTCACATGAAGCATCTCCCGAAACTACTTCACTTGGCCTGATTCGTTGCTTCCAAATTGATTATTTTTTATTTCCCTAAATGCTGAGTTTCCCAATTTCTCCTTTCCTTTCCTTTGCAAAATGAGGGGTGTTTTCCTTCCTCTGGTCACCTGGACTTCACCAGTTCTCCAGAGGTTCTCAGAAATAACCGCCAAAGGTTTGTCCAGCAAGTTCATTCTGCACCTGGTCAAAGATCAGGGGTGAAAGCCTCCCGGTTCAGCCCAGTTCAGCCAAACCGGCAGGGACAATCGGCATCATTTCTCCCAACTGGTGGCAAAAATCCCTGGTGGCCCTGCCCACTCCCGCCTGGTCGCCACTCACTGCTTGACCCACCCACCCAATCCGAATGTTCCTCCCTCCGTTCACAGCAGAGCTGCTGCTCCCTTTATGGACCCCATAAAGGGCCGGGGCGGGGGGACGACAGCTCCACTGTGAATGGACTCGCACACATTTTTCCTTACCGGGTTCTGTGGGCGTGGCTTGGTGTTGGTGGGGGCATGTGACTGAGTGGCCGTGGCCATGAGTGACAGCGAGTTGGTGACGCCCACTCAGTCACAGGACTGAGGCAGAAGGATAAAAGGGCGATAAAATATAGGAATGACATTAATCGGAACACATCATATAATGAAGAAGTTGATTTACTTATGTGCTATAACTGTTGCAACTTGCTTAGAGAAAGAGGAGCTTGCTTAAGACATAACTTCAATGAAGTATGAACTATGTCTTTGATATGTCTATGTCTGCTGCCCCATACATCCCTACGGCCAACTCGCTCCCACGGAGAGGGTCTTCTCTGGGTGCCGTCGACCGGGCAATGCCGGTTAGCGGCGCCCAGGGGAAGGGCCTTCTCTGTGGTGGGCCCAACCCTCTAGAACGACCTACCTCCCGAACTCCGTATCATCTCGGACCTCCGCTTGTTCCGCCATCACTTAAAAACACACTTCTTTCATCTAGCCGGCCTGGCATGAACTACTCCGCACCGGACTGACTTGTAGCTAATCAAAGTTTTAATTTATGGGTTTTAAATTTATTTTAACGTAGGGTTTTGGTTTAATTTAGTTGTTGAATGTTAATATTTTGTATATATGTATATTTATTTTTTAAATTTCTGTGCGCCGTCCCGAGTCCCTTTTGTGGTGAGATGGGTGTGGGTTACAAATATGGATAATAATAATAAAATAATAATAATAATAATATATGACTAAAATCCTGTAACTTGGTGACAAGTACACGTGTGGACCAAAAGTCATAGATGGTGTAAGGTAAGACCATATATAGAGAAATATAGCAAATGCAGCAGTTATTGAACTTCTCCTTTCTGTATTTTTTCTGTTTTCCTGTTCTCCACTGATCAGAAGGCTAACGCAGCATAACGCCTACATGTAGCTGAGTTATAAAAGTGACCCTCTGAGCATAACCAGGGGGCTCAGGATCTGACATAAGAATGCTCTGAGTCTGTGCGCACAATAAAGCCTGTTTCTCCGACTCAATTGTGGTCTCGTCCTGTATTGGATATTGGTCTGAACTCCTTGCAACTAACCAGGAAAGGGACCTTGGTGTCCCGGTGGACAGCTCAATGAAGGTGTCAACCCAGTGTGCCGCAGCAGTGAAAAAAGCAAACTCATTGCTAGGGATCCTTAGGAAGGGTATAGAAAATAAGTCAGCAAGTGTCATGTTGCCTCTTTATAAATCTATGGTGAGGCCCCATCTGGAGTATTGTGTACAGTTCTGGTCACCATACCTTCAGAAGGAGATTATGGAAATGGAAAAGGTGCAGAGGAGGGCAACCAGAAGGATTAGGGGGCTGGAACACCTTCCTTACCATCTGAGGCTGCAACGGCTGGGCCTCTTCACTCTAGAACGACGGCGCCTGAGAGGTGACCTGATTGAAGTCTATCAAATCATGCACGGTGTGGACAAAGTAGAAAAGGAAAAACTGTTTTCCCTATCGCACAACACTAGAACTAGGGGCCCCTCCATGAAACTTTTGATAGCTAGACCTCAAACAAATAAGAGGAAGGACTTTTTCACCCAGAGGATCCCTGGTCTATGGAACTCCCTGCCAGAAGAAGTGGTGACAGCTGTCAGCCTCGACACTTTTAAGAAAGGATGAGAGGAGTTCATGGAGAACAAGGGTATCCATGGCTATCATGATGGATGCCTAAGGACACCCTCTGGGTTGGAGAGATAGGCAGGATATCTCTCAATGCCATTTGCAGGGAATCACAAGCAGGTGAAGACATCTGCTTGGGAAGACCCTGAAGCCAATGGGGAGCCACTGTGGGAGACAGAATGCTGGACTGGATGGGCTGTGGCCTCTTCCAGCAAGGCTGTTCTTAGGTTCTTATGGTCCTGTATTGGTAGCACACGATTTCCTGCTACATCTCCACCGCCACCACCAAGCCACGTCCACAGAACCGGTAGTAAAAATGTTTGAATTTCCCCACTGCCAAGGATCCTGAAATCCTCTGGTCCTTTCTCTCTCAAGATACTTAGCTGGCAGGAATAGCCAAAACTCCAGAAGACAAACTCGGGATCCAAAAAGATCTTGACAAACTTGAACCACAAGCCCTATCCAACAAAATGAATTTCAGTGTGGAGAAAAAGAAAGCTTTACATTTAGGCGGGAAAAATCAAAGATATAAGTACAGATTAAGCAGGAACTGAGAGGGACCTTGGAAGTCCTAGTGGTTGGTCACTCAAATATGAGCCAGCAATGTGCAATAGCAGCCAAAACAGCCAATACAATCCCGGGTTGCATAAACAGAGGCATAGAAGCCAAATCATGTGAAGTATTGGTGCCGCTTTATAAAACTCCCAGGAAGGCCACACCTGGAATACCGCAGCCAATTTCGGTACAAAAAAGGATGTTGAGACTTTGGAAAAGGTGCAGAGAAGAGCAACTAAGATGATCAAAGGCCTGGATGCTAAAACATACAAAGAACGGCTGCAGGTTTTAAGTCTGACTAAGCTAAAGAAAAAGAAGAATTAGGGGTGACATGATAGCAGCATTCCAGTATTTGAGGGGCTGCCCCAAAGAAGAGGGAGTCCAGCTACTCTCCAAAGCCCCTGAAGGCAGAACAAGAAACCATGGATGGAAACTCATCAAAGAGAGAAGCAATCTGGAATTAAGGAGAAACTTCCTAAGAGTGAGGACAATTAACCAGTGGAACGGTTTGTCTTCAGATGTTGTGGATGCTTTATCACTGGAGCTTTTAAAGAAGAGACTAAGACAGCCACTGAAATGGTATAGGTTCTCCTGTTTGAGCAGGGGGCTGGACTAGAAGACCTCCAAGGTCCCTTCTATTCTATTCTAAAATTCGAATGGAGAAAGGAAGAGGAGGAGCCGACGTCCATGTTAGTTAAGGCCATTCCAATCCCATCTGCCACAGGACGGAGGCCTGGTCCTTCCCTTGCCTCTGTTTACAGCACAAAGGAGAAAATCCCACAGTCTTTGTCTGAGATGGAATAGGTCCGTGATGGAGAACCTTTTAGATACCAAATGGCCAACCTGCGCACACAAATGCCCAAACTGAAAGGTACACGTGGACATCCGTGGACATGTGTATGTGTGGACATCCATCCCTACAGACTTCTGGCTATGCAATTTGGGATGAACATCCTGGGAATGGTGTGGGAGCAGGAATGGATTCCCAGAGGAAAAATTGCAGACTCAAAGGAGCCAGGGGCACTAACTCAGATGTCCCCGAGGACACAGGTGGCCTCAACGACCCTCTCAAAGGATGCAAAGGACCAGCTGTCTGCAAGGAATAGAAATCCTTCCATTCCCCTCCCTCCAGTCAGAACCGAAGAAGCTTCTTGGATGAGAAGCGAAACATCTTCGAGTAAAAAAGAAAGAAAGTCCAGGTGCCTCCTGAAAAAGCACCTTTGGGACACCCAGCTTCTTTGACAAGGGAATCCTCAGACTGACCGCTTCGTCATGGTGGACCCTTTCCCAGTACCACCAACCACAAAGGGCCGGCCCCCTGTTTATGGGCTGGAATCAGAAGTGGTATTTAGCAGGTTCTGACCAGTTCTGGAGAACCGGCAGTGGAAATTTTGAGTAGTTTGGAGAACCGGCAAATACAACCTCTGGCTGGCCACGCCCCAAATCTATTCTCTGCCTCCTGAGTCCCAGCTGATCGGGAGGGAATGGGGATTTTGCAGTATCCTTCCCCTGCCACATCCACCATGCCATGCCCACCAAGCCATGCCCACAAAACTGGTAGTAAAATTTTTTGAATCCCACCACTGGCTGGAACTTTCTGAGTGACTCTTCCCTGCTGGTTCACAAATGTGAGCATGGGTGCATGGGCTTAGCCTTCCGCGAATGCGCTTTGGCTAAAAAAAAGTGCCTAAATGGGACAGCATAGAGCCATGGTGAGGCAGCGGGCCCACCCACGATTTCCATGACCGGTTCGGGTGAACTGGTCCAGACTGGCAAAATCCCACCTCTGACCCAGTGGCTGCAACACCCTTTCCAACTTGATTTCTGTCCAGGAATGTTTGGCTTTCTTGAGTGGCCCCCCAGAGGCTCCCAAGAGTAATTTGATTGCTGTGAGTGACAGAATGGATGGGCTAAGTAATATAGAAATATTTTTATTTTCCAGGTTTAGGAAGGCCGCCTTGAATTCACGGAAGCAGCCAGTGTGAAGGGATTGTAGAAACAAACAAATAAATAATTACATTTACACCATCTTGCCACCATCTTGCGTTTGTTTAATGCCATCACTGACAAATGTTACAACATTCATATCAATTTACTTCACTTTGGTAAAAATGATATAAGAATATCAACAAGGACAAGAAATGATGCCAATTTCACAACTTATGATTTAGCAGATGTTTGGCTTTAACAGCCAGCCCTTCATCCCAAACGGCCTGTTAAATTGAGGCTTCCTTGTATCATTAACAGTCCTAGTTTCCCAGCCATGGGTATTTTACAGAGGAATGACTGAACTTATATAAAATCCAATTGATGTTCATTCTTTTATTTGAAGAATGTATTAACAACAAGCTTTTATTTGCTAATGATAAATATTTTGTCTGCTTCTGTTTCCTAAACAGAAGGTATTTATTTTCCCAATCAAGGAATTGGAGAAAATATTGCTTAAGCTTAAAAAAAAAATAAAGTAACTGTTAACACTTTACAAGTTCAAATTTAAAAAGAATTAGGTCTTCTTATATTTAAATGTATCTAAATTTATCTATATTGTTTTTGGTTCTTTTTTGCTTGGTTTTATAAACAGAATGCCATTATACAATTAGGCTTTACTTAAAAGGGTATTAAAACAACTAGCAAGATTTGGGGTTGAGATATAAGAATTGTAATAATGGATATGAAAAATAAGTGCTAAACTTTGAATCTGAAATTATAAATGCCATCAACACAAAATAGAGCTGGCTCAGAGGCTGAAATACACCAAGTAAAGGAGATGAAGAGTGTGGAGTAGAGGAGAGAGGGAAGGGAAGAAGAGAGGGAAAGGAGAGAGGGCAAGGAGGGGGAAGAGGAGGAGAGAAAGGAGGAGTGGAAAGGGGAGAGAGCAGAAGGAGAGAGGAAGGGGAAGTAGAGAAGGGAGGGGCGACAGAGGGAAGAAAGGAGGTAGGGAGGAGGAGGAGAGAGGGGGAAGAAAATGATGGATAAGGCACAATTATGGTGTATGGAGAGCAGAAGAGCCAATAATTGTCTTTTGGGAGTTGATGGTAAAATGAAATGATGTAAACATTTAATAATACAATATGATGTTGGCTATGTAATAGTATACATGTGGTTATATGTTTTGAAAATGGTAAATAATAAATATATATATATTTTAAAAAATGTAAAAAGAAGAATTTTAAATTGTAGGTGTTATTTTCTCAATATTGAGAGAAAGGATTGCTCAATCCATGGTGCTCAAGGTCACCTCCCTCAACCAATTTTGCTGTATTTATTTTGTACAATGACAATAAAGACTATACTATACTGCCTGCCCACAGACTATTATTTGATATTTGTTGAAAGTCAGATGCCTGTAATTTGCCTAAGGTTCCATCCTGCCTTTTTTTTTTTTTTTTTTTTTTTTGCAAAATTCTACATTTTAGGATACTTTTCAATCTGTAAATGAAGGAAAAATCCCAAAGAGTCAGCAAGAGAATTTGGGAATGCCAGAAATAAAAATAGGAATGTTGGAAGCGTAAGTAATTTTAACTGCAGCTATTCTACCAAGCAAACATAATAAGAGATTGTGAAATTATAAATGTATAGAATTATTGGGAGGAGCACTTGGGTTGTAAAGGGTGCCTCTCCCGGGCAGGAGTCCAAGCTAAAACCTCCAGAAGATAGCCGTCCATCTTGACTTCAACCCATCCAGTCATGGGAAGCCTCTCTTTGACCTCTAGCATTATAATAAAGCAATAAAACCAGATTGACCGTCATCATTTCTTGTGGTGATTCTTTGCACCATGTGATATGTAAATGGTCTTCATTGTCAAAGCAAGTAACAAAGGGCATCAGCGTCACAGGACCTGTGTTGCAGAGCTCCAGACAACCTCTAGATGGCAGCAGAGAAAATAGAAACAAAATGCCTCTTCTCTGCCATCTAGTGGTCTGTGCATCTCAGTTAATACTAATTAATATGAATACACTTCCCTCAGCCTAAAGCAGGGATGTCAAACTCAAAGCCTGGGGGCCAGATCCGGCCCACGGGGTGCTCGGATCTGGCCAGAGGGGCAGCCTTGGAAACAGTGAAGTACTGGCATGCCATGCTTCTGCCAGTGAACACCGAGTTCGCGAGGGCTGCATGCAGCTCCCCTAGCTCTGTTTTTTCTGGCAGGTGCAAAAGATTTCAAGCTGGCCATGCCCCCCTTGGCCCCCCTGAGGTCAAACCCAACCCTGATGCATCCCTCAATGAAATTGAGTTAGACACCCCTGGTCTAAAGCGAAGGGTGGGGTGAGATGGATAATTCCTCTACTCTGTTCCCCCTAGCTTTGGGCATCATGCTATCTGCGGGATCGTATCCTGCCCCATACATCCCTTCGGCCGATTCGCTCCCACAGAGAGGGACTTCTCCGGGTGCCATCCACTAGGCTATGCCAGCGGGTGACGCCCAGGGGAAGGGCCTTCTCTGTGGTGGGCCCAGCCCTCTGGAACGACCTTCCCCCCGAAATCAGAACAACTACGGACCTCCGCTCCTTCCGTCAAAAACTAAAAACTCACTTCTTCTGCCTGGCCGGCTTGGGTTAATTGACCCATTACCTCTAGCTGAATATTTCAAACTCTTTTATTAGGGTTTTTTAGGGGTATTAGTTTTAGCTAGTTTGGGATTTTAGCGCAGGGTCTAGGTTTAATTCGTTTTTAAATTGTATTATAATGTTTGTTGTTTGTATATGTATTTTTAATTCCCTGTGCACCGCCTCGAGTCCCCCCGGGGAGAGAGAGCGGTTTACAAATTAAATTATTTAAAAAATCATGTTGCAAACAATACAGTGTACTTCTGCACAGCTGCCTTTTATTCTGCTCCCAAAGTTTAATCTCTTTTTACGGTTTCACAGGGGTGGGTTTCTTTACCTGAGGTCAAGAGGACATGAAAATGCTCGCCAGGGCCCTCTCCTGGAAGCCCACGGTTCAAGCCCAGAGACCGTGAATGGCCTCCAGTATTCCTGCTTTGTTTTCATCCATAGTTTTCTGATCCTTCAGAAAAGTCTGGTTGGTGTTAGAACCGAGAACATAGCAGATGCAAACCAAGCAGCTTGGCAGGCGAAGGCTTGGAAAGGGGTGTGTGTGTGTGTTTGTAGAAAACTTTGCCACAGCCCAGCTCATTTTCCCTAAAGCGAAGTGTAAATTCAACTAATAGACTCCTTGCTTTGTACGAATCCGAAGGGAAGCTGAATCTGTTTATCTTGGAAAGCGCAAGTTGAGTTTGTATTAAAATGTGTACTAAGCAGATTTCTCTACTGTTCTATCGGTATTTGGCCCCAAATCATCCATAAACTCTGTGGTTGCAGAAGGGGATGTGGAGACGAATCTTTGCAGCCCTCTGACTCTGCATCGCCCTGGCTGGGATTAACTCGGAGGTCTCCTCGCCACAAGACGCATGATGGACAGGAGCCGAACTGGAGGGGACCAAAGCTCTCCGTGACTTTCAAGCAACACAACCGAGATTTTGCTGCACCCTCAAAAACGCTCAGTGCAGGAAGGGAGAAGCAGGGCTTGTGGGGGGCACTCAGGCTTCTCCATGATATGGAGCAAGTAGACATTCAGTCTTACCCAGAAGCAAATTCTTCACATTTCTTTGTGGGCTGTGTGTGTGGTTGCGGGTGTTAAAAGCACAACACTTGGAGCTGCAGCTGCAAGGAAAGAAAATACTGTATATATTTTGGATGTTGTTAGGAAAGAAAAATCCCACAGGATTCCTATTTCCACGAGGAATCGATGGCTTGGGATAAATCGCCCTAGTTTGAAAACCAATGGTAAACTTTTGTTTCTAAGTTTAGGGCCAAATAAACCTGCTGGATCCCTCTTAATCAGCCTTTCGGAGCCTTCCTCTTATCGCAGGGGGGTTTTGGGGTCACCTGTAGGATGAAAGCCTCTTTATGATTCGATCAGACATTCAAGCAGCAGCATCAACATTATGAAGATGAACTTTGGCAAACTATGAAGCATTCAGAATAAGGAGTTGAAGCATCCTTTTAAAAAATAAAAGCAAATCAGTGAGTTACGATTTTAAAGAATGTAAAGATCTTACCATTGTGGGAAGCCCCCGCAAGAGAATGAAATATTCTGGGGAATATTAAGAGGCAGGATATTTTATATTTTCCCCAAAGCAGAAATGGAGAAGCATGCTCTTCAAGGCAGAAAGCAGCCCCAGTTTCCCGCAAAGTAAAACAGCCTCCAGCAGATGCCCGAAATCTTTCGAGATGGATATTTTATACCCATGAAGAAATCCTGGTCGGCCTATTCACAAACCAAACACCTCAGGTCCAGATGATGGGACTAAGAAGGACAGGACATAATAGGATTAAACCCACCACCACTGAAATAGTAAGAGATGCAAAAACCCCTTCATTGCATAATCCCCAGAACAGTTCAAACGTCAAAGTCCCAGAAACCTATAAAGACAATACAATACAATACAATACAATACAATACAATACAATACAATACAATACAATACAATACAATACAATACAACAGCAGAGTTGGAAGAGACCTTGGAGGTCATCTAGTCCAACCCCCTGACTGGGCAGGAAGCCCTATACCATTTCAGACAAATGGCTATCCAACAACTTCTTAAAGACTTCCAGTGTTGGGGCATTCAAAACTTCTGGAGGCAACTATCAGGAAATTCCTCCTGAGTTCTAAGTTGCTTCTCTCCTGGATTATTTTCCACCCGTTGCTTCTTGTTTTATCCTCAAGTGCCTTGGAGAATAGTTTGACTCCCTCCATCCACACATTCAACCGTTTGGGTCAGCTGTCCCAGAACCACATGTCGATTCTGCGCATCAATAAATGGAGTCCTTCTTTCCAATCAGCCTCCATTTTATTTCCAGAGCCTTTCTCTCTGGCGTGGAACTGAACCAGACGGATTTTTCTTTCTATACCATGCATTTAATGCCATCAAAGTTCCAATTTCCTAAAAAAAAAAAAAAGACTTCCCTTCAAGGGAGAACTTCTGGGGTGAGGCTCTGGCAGGACTTTGGCCCTGGAGAAGATCCATCCAGATAAAACACTCTGAAAATCCCAATGCCCCCCAAAACCCTCAAATGAGGAAGGGAGACGGGGTGGGTGGGGATTGCCCCAGGAGGCCTCTGTGAAACCCTTGGAGGGTGCAGGCTAAGTGGGGGGATGATGCTTCTTTGCACCGGCCCCACGAATAAGCCAATGTTTGCAGGCATTTGGGTGTGAGAAATCAAAAGTGCTGCCCTGAGCAACTACAGCTTACAAATGGGATTTAATTTACTGCCAAATCAATTTGATTTTTCTTTTTCTTTGCCAGAACCATCCTTCCCTACAGGTAGACTTCTTACTGTTGGAATCTTCTGGAGGACGTATGGATGTTTTAAGCTGCTCTGGGACTGGAAGAAGAACTTGAAGAACTGGAACCAATTCAGGAAAGGATAAGGAGGGTGAAAAAACAACAGACTTAAGGGATCAGAAGGCAAACTCCAACTGAAAAGTAGAAAAATCTTCCCAGCAGTGGGAACCAGAGAACGGTGGGACCAATCGCCCCCAGAGACGTTGGGCTGCTGGAGATGCTCAAGGGGAGGCTAGAGGGCCTCTGAAGGGCCCCCCCAAATCTGGACTCCTTCATTGGACTTCAGGGCCTTGGTGCAGTGGTGGGATTTAAATTTTGTTACTACTGATTATGTGGGCGTGGCTTTGTGGGGCGTGGCTTTGTGGGCGTGGCAGGGGAAGGATACTGCAAAATCCCCATTCCCTCCCCACCCCACTAACCTGCTTTCCAGTCCCGTCCTCCTATTCAGGGCAACAAAAGAAGATCAGCTGGGAGGCTGGAAGGCAGCGGGGCATGGGAGGGGCAGCCTATTTGCCGGTTCTCCCAACTACTCAAACTTTCCGCTCCTGGTTCTCCAGAACCTGCCAGAACTGGCTGAACCCCACCTCTGCCTCTTGCAGCCCCTGAGTGCTGTGGAAGAGCAAAGACCCCAAACAAAGACCCCTTCAAGCCTAGCCCTCCTGACGGCCCACCTCCTACTACAATGCCCCCTCCCCAGAAGGTGAAGGAGGCCTGCAGAGCCTCCTCATCAGGGGTGGCATCATTTCTCTTCGGGCCACCAAAGAATTGGAGGCTCTCGGCAGCTCAGCACGGGACGGAGTTCACCATCCAGGGTGATTATTTCCCCCTTTGGGACAACCAAGACCTGGATGATGGAGACTCTCCACTGCCCCTCCCTCCCTCCCCCTCTGCACACTCGGCAGGAAAAGGTTACCTACACTTTCCCATGGCTGATGCTGCTTGTTCCACAATCCCTGCAATGAGTCCTTGCCTCCGACGGTTCCATCAAATGAAGGGCTCCGTTTACAGTAGCTGACTTCACTCCGATCTCTGCTGGGATTAATTAAGGACCCATATATTTCTGAGAAGGCTGCTTTCTGTCTGAAAAGTGACTTGGGTTTGGCAATGCCCGACAAATACTTGTGATGAATTTTGCCCATGTTTATCCCAGGGTTAAGCTTAAGGAAAAGCCAAGTAATGTTTAAGTGGTCAGGGGAAGGGAGGGAGAAGGGAAGGAAGGAAAAGGGAGGGAGGAAAGGAAGGAAGGAAGGAACAGAAGGAAAAGGGGGGGGGGTAGGAAAGAAGGAAGCAAAAAAGGAAGGAGGGGAGGAGGAGGAAAGGAAGGAAGGAAAAAAGGGAGGAAGGAAGGAAGTTTAAGTGTAAGTTTAAGTTTTAAGTTTTATTTGATTTATATCCCGCCCTTCTCCAAAAGGACCCAGGGCGGCGCACAGGAATTTAAAATAACATCTAAATATACAAAATACAAAATTTAAAAAGCTATTAAATATTTCAGACCTGCGCTGAAACCAATTAAAATCCCCATTTTAAAACTATCTAATTCTAGTCACAGCGGAGGCTATGTTAGGCCGGCTTGATGAAACAGGTGTGTTTTTAAACACTGGCGGAAGAGGCGGAGGTCGGTGATGGTGCGGAGTTCAGGGGGTAGGTCGTTCCACAGGAGAAAAGAAAGAAGGAGCAGGAGATTGAGAATGTGTTGATAGAAGAAGGAGCAGAAGAAGGAGAATGGGTTGATAGAAGCCAGGAAGGAAAGGAAGGAAGGAAAAAAGGGAGGAAGGAAGGAAAAGGGAAGGAGGAAAGGAAGGAAGGAAAAAAGGAAGGAAGGCAGGAAGGAAAAGAGAGGGAAAGAGGAAAGGAAGGAAGGGGTTTACATTCAAATTTAGTTCAGGATCCACATTTATTAAAATGGGTCTAACTTCGAGGCTTCTGAGCAGCACATCTGCTATTCCACTAATTAGTTTGCCCAGACTAAGGGAGAAGCCACACTTTCTGCTTTACAAAAGTCATCCAAAGTGGCACAAACGCATCAGTTCAGTTCAGTGAGAAACAAGCCAGACAACTTAATAAGGCTACACCCCAAGCATCCATAGCAATAAAACACACGACACAACAGAAACAGATGTTCCAGAGAACGTTAAAGTAGCAAGAACACATCCTATTGAGGAGCCGTGGGAAGCCTCTGGGACAGGCGGCCAGGAAAGGCAGGTCAAGGTGGGGTTGGAGCCCCTCTGGGAATGGCTCCATGAGGGGGACAGAACATAAATCCAAAGGAACTTTCTCTCCTACGGCAGAAAACTTTTGCAATCGCCATATGAAGATTTGTCAAGTTAGAGAGACGCATGAGATTTATTTTTTAATAAAGTTTTATCAATTTTCTACTATCTTGTTATCTTGACAAACAAACAAACAAACAAAATAAGTATCTAGATAGCTCTATTCACAAGCAAAGCAAACGCTGCAGGCAGGAATCCCTTCAAGACAGGATATTTAGAAACTCCCTGCAGCAAAGTCTGAACACGGTGTGGACAAAGTAGAAAAGGAAAAACTGTTTCCCCTATCGCATGACACTAGAACTAGGGGGCACTCCATGAAACTTTTGGAAGCTAGACCTCAAACAAATAAGAGGAAGGACTTTTTCACCCAGAGGATCACTGGTCTATGGAACTCCCTGCTAGAAGAAGTGGTGACAGCTGTCAGCCTCGACACCTTTAAGAAAGGATGAGAGGAGTTCATGGAGAACAAGGGTATCCATGGCTGTCATGATGGATGCCAAAGGACATCCTCCGGGTTGGAGAGATAGGCAGGAGATCTCTCAAGGCCATTTGCAGGGAATCATAAGCAGGTGAAGACGTCTGCTTGGGAAGACCCTGAAGCCAATGGGGAGCCACTGTGGGAGACAGAAGGCTGGACTGGATGGGCTGTGGCCTCTTCCAGCAAGGCTGTTCTTATGTTCTTATGTTCAAAAGCAGAGTGATAGGATTAGAACAAACAGCCCCTCACCCAAGATCCAACACAGGATGAAAGCCATTAAGCCACAACGGGACCCCTTTCAGAGCACAAGCCCCTTCGTTGCATGACCCCAGTGCAGTCCAAACTTCACCTGGGAGCTCAGATAAACAATTTTTTAATTTTTTTTAATTTTATTAAATTTATATCCCGCCCTTCTCCAAAAGGACCCAGGGCGGCGCACAGGAAATTAAAATACATACAAAAAACAACAATACAAAATTTAAAAAACCTATTCAATCCCCATCCTGCACTAAAACCAATTAAAATCCCCAAATTAAAACTATATAAAACCAGAGGTTGACCAGATTAGCTCAGACCAACAACTAGGATTTGCATTTCCTCTTTTGCCTATAGAGCTAGGTATGACCCCTACGTGACCCCATAGGAAACTGGCAACCGCCAATAGAAGACATGTTCTTGCACAGGAACAGGAAGCTCAAGTGCAAAGCCCAAGGGAAGGTATAAACCCCACCCTCAACTCCAGGTGGTCAGCTGCCCAGATCCCCTGCTTCATCATGAAACCGTCTTTCCAATCAGCCCCCATGTTTCCAGTGTTTTTGACCCAGCATGGAACTGAACCAGATGGATTTTTCTTCCAACAACAATTTCCTTGCTCTGGTCCAGACTCAAATGCAACCAGATGACTTTGTAGCTCAGTCTTGCCTGCTGGGCCTTTTCGCCTGCCCTCCCGCCCCGCCCCCTAGGACACTAAACAAGACAGTCTTCTTGATGTAGGACCACCTTTCTAGGGATGTTACTCCTCTTAGACATAAGCCACACAAACAGGAATGTTTTGTGCCACTGAATTTTAGCACAACTAGTTTAACCTAAAAGTATCCATCCCACGTGAAACATTCAGGTGCCAAGTTGCAGCGGTAGGGTTGCCTTCCTTCCTCCTTCTTTCGCTCCTTCCTCTCTCCCGTTTCATCCTAATGGCCGAAGCAGGTTACAAGTTGTGGACGATCGGGCTGGGCAGTGGAACCCCAGCAAACGAGACCTTCGAGGCCCCAAGAAGGACCCAGCTGAAACTTGCCGTAGGCGGACGTGTAAAACCCGTTGAAAAATAGGTATTGCCCAAGCCACTAAAGTTGTTTTCACGGCAGTTGAAGGTTCTCGCAGACCTTCCGAGCACAAGATGTGAAATGCTCTTTGGCTTCTTTGGGATCCCCTGCCGTTAGAAGTGGGAAAGGGCGTGTTGGCTTCCCAGCAGTGCCAGAGTTTCCGTCTTGGAAGGTATTTACTCACTTTTTGTGTAAGTTATTACTTACTTATTTACAGTGCCAGAAGAAGCTCCTTGCTGTCTTCTCCAGAGGTTTCCAGGGCAGCCAGAGATGTGGAAAGTTCAACCAGGGGAAAGAAAATAGCAGGGAAGTTGGGGGTGGGGGAAGGCTTTTGATTGATTTATTTTTTTGAAGGTAGCTTGTTGGGAACAGACAGAAATAGCCATTAGTCCGGGGTGGGCAAACTTTGCAACTTTAAGTCTGAAGGACTCCAGCTCCCAGAATTGAGAGTCTGAGAGCTGAAGTCCTTCAGACTTAAAGTTGCAAAGGTTGGAGACCCCTGGCCCAGGCCCTGACACTGACAGCTTTGCTGGCTGGAGAAGTCTGGGAGCTGAAGTCCTTCAGACTTAAAGTTGCAAAGGTTGGAGACCCCTGGCCCAGGCCCTGACACTGACAGCTTTGCTGGCTGGAGAAGTCTGGGAGCTGAAGTCCTTCAGACTTAAAGTTGCAAAGGTTGGAGACCCCTGGCCCAGGCCCTGACACTGACAGCTTTGCTGGCTGGAGAAGTCTGGGAGCTGAAGTCCTTCAGACTTAAAGTTGCAAAGTTTGCCCTCCCCTGCATTAGTCACATTGAGGACCACTGGGAAATTGGATGGTTTGTTCACTGCCTCAGTTGCCCTCGGAAAACCCTCATTTTGCTGGCCTTACTTGGCAGGGGGCCTGCGCCCCACCAGGGGAGACGGGAGGGGGCTCTTGGTGCCTCCTCCGTTGCATTATAATTTCCAGCAAGGAGGAATTCTGAAAGCCACGTTCAAATGAGAGGGTTTGTAGCACCGCCTTGCCTGAGGAGAAGCGAAAACTATAATCTCAGAGGATCAAAGCCTGGGGAAGGGCTCGCATTCTCATATTCTTGGGGGCAACTGTGTGGCTTCGGCTGCATAAAGAGAGCCAGGCTGGGTCAGTTGAGGCAGAGGCTCATCTCGCAAGGATAAATTCAAAGCAGCGTTCCACAGAATAGCTCTGAACGTCCCTGGATGCTTGTTTGAGGCTCATCTAAGCAGGGGTGTCAAACTGAATTTCATTGAGGGTTGTGGTTGACCTTTGGGAGGGGGACGGGTGAGTGGGACCGACTGGGTGGGCCTGACCATTTTGATGCCACTCCCCAAACTGCTGGCGTGTTCCTTCTTTGCATTGGGTAGATGGGCAGAAGCCACGCGGGTTGGCTCCTTACATTTTCCACAATGGCTCAACCAGCCAGATCCGACAATATCATGGGGCAGAATAGAATAGAATAGAATAACAGAGTTTGAAGGGACTTTGGGGGTCTTCTAGTCCAACCCTCTGCTTAGACAGGATACCTACACCATTTCAGACAAATGGCTATCCAACATCTTCTTAAAGACTTGCAGTGTTGGGGCATTCACAACTTCTGGAGGCAAGGAGTTCCACTGATTAATTGTCCTAACTGTCAGGAAATTTCTCCTTAGTTCTAAGTTGCTTCTCTCCTTGATTAGTTTCCACCCATTGCTTCTTCTCCTGCCTTCAGATGCTTTGGAGAATAACTTGACTCCCTCTTCTTTGGGACAACCCCTGAGATACTGGAACACTGCTATCATGTCTCCCCTGGTCCTTCTTTTCATTAACTTAGCCTTTGTGTTTGACACCACTGATCTAAAGCAACTTTTGAAGTAAATCACTCACTGTGTCATAGATTTTACCATCTACCTAAGAAAATACAGTTTGTTCAGAGTTAGATGCAAGCTGTCCTTAATTAGTGACCCCAGTTGTGACTGGCAACTCAGTTGTTAGGCAAAGCGGTTGCTAAATCAAACCACTTAAGATCTTAACATCTTCCTTCTGTTGTCCTTTTGCTTTACAGACCAGCAAAGGTCATAAATGGGAGGATTGGTCACAAAGTTACTTCTAGATGACCTACAAGGTCCCTTCCAACGCTATTAATCTGTTACTTTTTATTGTTTTAGCTATGTAAGCTGTCGGATGCTGTTTGGTGAGTGGAAGACTTCAGAAGTCTACTGAATAATACATGTACACATAATGTCAGGCGTGAGCAACGAGATCCAGATGTGAAGAGGTCCAGTTAGCTACTTTATTGCTCGTGCCTATTTCACAGGAATCCTCCCCGACTGCAGTTTGTATGTGAGCCAGACTAGATTAGGCTCAACAGCAGTCAGGGGGCTTTGGACTTTGCCTCCTTGCGCCTCTGTAAGGATTCCAGACTAATTACCTGCTTGACTCCCCCTACCCAGACACATCCTGTACCTGCTGTAATTGCCATTTAGATTGAAAATGCCCCTTTTAATTGTTTTCTGGATGGAAATAAATTCTGATCATATGAAGAGAGGAAGTAGGGAATTTGTTTAAAAGGAAAGATTCAGATTGGGTGTAACAGATACAATTTGTAATGTTTATATTGTTGTATCCAGTGGTGGGATTCCATTTTTTAATTATGGGTTCTGTGGGCGTGGCATGGCTTGGTGGGCGTGGCAGGGGAAGGATGCTGCAAAATCCCCATTCCCTCCCGATCAGCTGGGACTCAGGAGGCAGAGAGTAGATCTGGGCGGGGCCAGCCAGTGGTGGTATTTGCTGGTTCTCCGAACTACTCAGTATTTCTGGTACTGGTTCTCCAGAACTGGTCAGAACCTGCTGAATCCCACCTCTGGTTGCATCTGATAAGTCTTACTGGATTTTTATTCTTTAATATAAAAATTGGGGTGAGCTATGGAACGAAGGGACTTTTCCTTTTATTTAAGAGAGCGACATTTTTAATTCTTGCTGGGGATGAAGTGGGTGGTTCCTTTTTCTATTTTTATCTTTTTATCTTATTTTTTTCTGCACTTTTTAACGTTTTAAGTTCTCAGATTTATTTATTCTGTAGTTGTAGAAGTTTTCGTTGTATAATATAATCTTTAATAAAAACTATTAGAAAAGAAAACATAAATACCCCGAACGTTGCCAATTTAGGACTTCTCGTGCAAAATATCTGCAGAGTTCCAGGAAAACTTTTTTTTTAAAAAATGCAAGCCGTATTTCTCAGCTGTGCTTTGCAGATTTGCTAGGGCAGGGGTCTGCAAAGTTGGCTCTTTTAAGACTGATGGACTTCAACTCCCAGAATTCCCCAGCCAGCTTCTTAAAAGAGCCAACTTTGCAGACCCCTGTGCTAGAGGGATGGGATGGTTTGGTGGCTGGTTTGAGAGTCCCACCTGTGACTCGATGCCACAGGCAACTTCAACAACACCAATCACTAAGGAAGATTTTTTTAAAACCAAATCTCGTCCCCTTCACTAGGGAAAATATTTTCTCAGGATTATTGGGATAGAATCAAGAGTAACAACTTTATAAATGCATGCTGCTGTACTTGTCAAATACATTTTTTGAATTGTGACTTAAACCCAAAAATTGGGTATGTCTAGTTTGATGAAGAGAAGGACCAGGGGAGACATGATAGCAGTGTTCCAATATCTCAGAGGGTGCCACACAGAAGAGGGAGTCAAACTATTCTCCAAGGCACCTGGGGGCAGGACAAGAAGCAATGGGTGGAAACTAATCAAGGAGAGAAGCAACTTAGAACTAAGGAGAAATTTCCTGACAGTGAAAACAATTAACCTCTGGAACAGCTTGCCTCCAGAAGTTGTGGATGCCCCAACCCTGGAAGTCTTTAAGAAGATGTTAGATAGCCATTTGTCTGAAATGGTATAAGGTTCCTGCCCACGCAGGGGGTTGGACTAGAAGACCTACAAGGTCCCTTCCAACTCTGCTATTGTATTGTATTGTATTGTATTGTATTGTATTGTATTGTATTGTATTGTATTGTATTGTATTGATTGCAGAGCGATCCAAGCCAGCCTCTGTTCAAGGCTGCCGAATGTTACCAAAGAACACAACCTCCAAGAATTCAGTGACTGAACTTCTTGGTTGCAGAAATCAGTGGTATCTTTTGTCCGACCCAAGTTGAGAATGGGCTCCACGTTTTATGGATGCTTCTAGGACAGGGGGTCAAACTCTATTTACAATACAATACAATACAATAGCAGAGCTGGAAGGGACCTTGGAGGTCATCTAGTCCAACTCCCTGCCTAGGCAGGAAACCCTATACCATTTCAGACAAATGGCTATCCAACATCTTCTTGAAGACTTCCAGTGTTGGGGCCTTCACAACTTCTGGAGGCAACTTCTGTTCCACTGATTCATTGTTCTCACTGTCAGGAAATTTCTCCTCAGTTCTAAGTTGCTTCTCTCCTTGATTAGTTTCCCCCCATTGCTTCTTGTTCTGCCCTCAGGTGCCCTGGAGAATAGTTTGACTCCCTCTTTTGGGGGGCAACCCCTGAGATATTGGAACGCTGCTATCATGTCTCCCCTGGTCCTTCTTTTTTATTAAACTAGACATATCCAGTTCCTGCAACTGTTCTTCATATGTTTTAGTCTCCAGTCTCCTAATCATTGAGGGCTGCATCAGGATTGTGTTTGACTTTGGGGAGGGGAAGGGGACGTGGCCAGCTCGACATCACCACTCATGTCGGGCATGAGTGCCTGTGGTGAACCAAATGTTCTACCAGTGAAAATGGGCTTGTGAGTTCCATTTTAGGCTGCAACGACCTCCTGCAACCATCTGCCAGCAAAAACAGAGCTTGGTAGGGCTCTTGGTAGAGACTCCATTAATCTATACTAACAGCAGCTGACATGTTCTGAGCTCGGCTATGAGCGAGCAGCTTGTGTCGGGCCCCTTTCCAGAAGAGGGAAGGAGGCCTCTTGCTGCACAAAACCACCCCAAGCCTCTGCTGTGCATCGTCAACCCCCCTGGTGCCTTGTCATTCCGATGGGAGATGACTGAGTGGAGAAACTTCAACCACCACGAGGCCGAAGAAGAGGGATCCTCTCCGCCACAGCCGCCCGGCCCGGCCCCTTGTCATCTGGAGTCCTAGCGTTCCTCCTTTTTTTCATTCATCTTTCCCTCTTTGCGAGGCAACCCTTGGAAAGGGCTCCGCAAATGACTTTTCCAGCTGGACTTGGGGCCATTTTTAATCTTTGACAGATGTGGCTGGATTTCTCCTCTCCCCGTCCGCTCCTCGGTTTCAGCGGAGCTGGAAAAGATGACGTCGTTGTTCCACAAGGATCTCGTCCTGCCAAGTCCCAGTTACCGAGAGCGCTTCGCTCTTCGGGCCTTGAGGAGAGGCCAAAGAATTTGTTTGCCTGTTTATTTAAACCATTTACGTAGCCGCCCATCTTATACCGAGCTCCGGGCAGCTCCCGATCAAGACTTGAAACAACATTAATAATAAAACATCACAATAAATAGATCCAGTAAAACCATGATCGTTAAAAACTTGGCACCCCATTTAAGCCTCCACAGGCAAAGAGTCCTTTAGGTCAGGGGTCTCCAACCTTTGCAACTTTAAGTCTGAAGGACTTCAGCTCCCAGACTTCTCCAGCCAGCAAAGTTGTCAGTGTCAGGGCCTGGGCCAGGGGTCTCCAACCTTTGCAACTTTAAGTCTGAAGGACTTCAGCTCCCAGACTTCTCCAGCCAGCTTTGCTGGCTGGAGAATTCTGGGAGCTGAAGTCCTTCAGACTTAAAGTTGCAAAGGTTGGAGACCCCTGCTTTAGGTCCTCTTCTCCCCCTCATCCTAACCAGAGGTGGGTTTCTACCGGTATGGTATGGTTCAGCTGAATAAGTACTAACTCCAGTGGACACGTGACCGTACTGGTTCTATCCTCGGTGGTACCATCTTTGAAAAAATATTATTCCCCCCCCCCCTTTTAAAGTTGTGTGCATATGCAGACTGCTTTAAGTGCAAATGTGCACTCGAATGGAGCATGCAAAGTGTTTTAGGTACCCAACCAGTAGTAACGGTGGCAGGAACCCACCCCTGATCCGAACCCAGGGTTTGGGGGGGGGAAGCTGGTCCTCCAGAGATTTAGGGAAGGTGACGAGGGTGGGGGCCTGCTGAACTTCAAGGGAGAGGCCATTCTGTGTGTCGGGCCTGCTACGCAAAGGTTTTACGTCCCAGGTCCCAAAAGATGTCCATGTTTAAAGGAGAGGTCTAGGAGCGTGCCTGCCCTTTCTGACCTGGTAGGACAGGTAACGGCATCCGGCAGATAACCTGGCCTTGCGCACTTGGGGGGCTACCTCACGATTGGTGAAACAGTGATGTGAAAGATGGAGGCTGCAGACGCGATGCCTCTGAAGTGGAACCTCCGAATGGAGGGGGCCTCGGAGACTATCCCGTTCAACTTCTTGTCCAGAGCAAGTATCGGTTCTACAGCATCTCCATCCAGCTTCTACGTCAGCACCTTCTGGAAAGGAGATCCCACTCTCCCCTTCCCTTGAGCATCTGTTCTAGGGGTGGATCCTTCCTGACATCTATCTTCCTAGAGTCCTGCATCCAGTTTTGGTCGCCACACTATAAAAAAGAGGTTGAGACTCTAGAAAGAGTGCAGAGAAAAGCAACCAGGATGATGAGGGGACTGGAGGATAAAACATACGAAGAAAGGTTGCAGGAACTGGTCTAGAGAAGAGAAGGACCAGGGGAGACAAGATAGGAGCCTTCCAATACTTGAGGGGCTGCCCCAGAGAGGAGGAGGGGGTCAAGCTATTCTCCAAAGCCCCCGAAGGCCAGAGAAGGAATAATGGATGGAAAGTGACCAAGGAGAGATTCAACCTGGAAATAAGGAGGAATTTTCTGACAGGGAGAACAATCAACCCATGGAAGAGAAGTTGTGGGAGCTTCATCCCTGGAAGCTTTCAAGAAGAGACTGGACTGCCCTCTATCAGAAATGATGTAGGGTCTCCTGCTTGGGCAGGGGGGTTGTTGGACTAGATGACCTCCAAGGTCCCTTCCAACTCTGTTAATCTAGGCAAAATACACTTCCTTGCAATTTAAAAACAGGAAGTCTTGTCCTGGCATCTGCCATCACCTGAACAATGCAGCCTCATCTCCAACATGGTGGCCCTTGAGATGTTCTCCCCACAGTCATTTTCTCTCCAGGCTGCAGCTACGGTTCCTCATGAGATATTTTTTTACCAAGAGCCTTTGGAAAAACTGCATTTCCCCCACCTCTCCTGTGCTTCGTAGCCTTCATAAAGACAAGGAGCATCTGTGAAAAGGGCACCTTTGGACTGGAACATGTAGCAGCCTCCCTGAGATCAATTTGGGGATTGTGTCCTAATAGACAACTTGCTCTTCCCCAACAGCCTGGATGCCCACTGCAGGACATCGCCCAGAATTCTGTTTAGGAAACCCATGAAATGAAATAAATGAGGGTTTTGAGCAGTGGTAAAATTCAAAGCTTTCCCATACGGGTTCTGTGGGTGTGGCTTGGTGGGCGTGGCTTGGTAGTCATGTGACCGGGTGGGCGTGGCTGCACAACTGACCCACACACAATTTAAAAGCAGCTGGACTTCACACCAAATGCCCCCTGCGACAAGCAGGAACCTCACAGAGAGCTCAAAAACCAACGATCACATTTTACACAAAAGTAACACAAAAGCCGCATAACTGACTCACAATGTAAAAGCAGCTGGACTCGCACAAAATGTCCCCTGCAACAAGCAGGGACCTCATAGACAATCAGGCAAATCTGATTGTCACACCGCTGCCTGAAGGAACTTTAAAAAAAAAGTTTTTGAAGTATTTTTTTACTACCGGTTCGGGTGAACTGGCCCGAACCGGTATCATTTCATCCCTGGTTTGGAGGGTTGTCTGAACACGCATCCTCATAAGTACTCAGGACACCTGACTAGCAGTACTCTAACTTCAAGGGGGGGCATCTTTCCCCCCCCCCCAATTATACAGAACATCTTTCTTTCTTTCTTTCTTTCTTTCTTTCTTTCTTTCTTTCTTTCTTTCTTTCTTTCTTTCTTTCTTTCTTTCTTTCTTTCTTTCTTTCTTTCTTTATTTTATTTATATTTATATTTATATCCCGCCCTTCTTCGCAGAGGACCCAGGGCGGCGCACAGGAAATTTAAAAAACATATAAAATACAAAGATAAATACATAATTTAAAATATACATTAAACTGTCTTGTCCTATGCTAAAAGCCAAATGTTAAAATACCCAATTTAAAACTTTCTAAAAAGTCCCCGTGGGAGGTTAGGCTAGGCCGGCTTGTTGAAACAGGTATGTCTTTAGACACTGGCGGAAGAGGCGGAGGTCGGTGATGGTGCGTAATTCGGGGGGTAGGTCGTTCCAAAGGGCTGGGCCCGCCACAGAGAAGGCTCTTCCCCTGGGTGTCGCCAGTCGGCATTGTCCGGCCGACGGCACCCTGAGAAGGCCCTCTCTGTGGGAGCATATCGGTCTGAGGGATGTATGGGGCAAGAGGTGGTCTCGCAAATAACTAGGCCCCGAGCTGTGGTAAACAGCCACCTGGGCTTCCACTCTCTCTCAAACTGGCTCCTAAGGCATATCCTGGCAAAGTGCCAGTTCTTTCTATCACCCCTCAGTGGGTTTCAGGAAAACACCCAATTCAGAACAAGAATTTATAAATGAACGATAATTTAAAAGCAAAATGGAAAAAAAAAATATTCCTACAACAATGACATTTGCAAAAGGGCGAAAGTTCAGGATGGGCATTTAAGGGAGCAATTAAAAAAGTTCAGATGTTTTGCATCCACATGTTTCTGTTTCTGGAGGAAACGCTGGAAAAAGTTACCAAATACTTCTGGAAGAATGTTATTGGCCATCGCTAAATTCTTTTACACTCTTTTGCATGTAAATTGACTTGAAAGTCATTTCAGATGACACCATTAGTCCATGCATTCCAATGATGTATCCAAAAAATGTTTACGGCCTTAGAAGGAGGCTGCCTGAAACTCCAAGAAACTTCTCAGCACCCCCATAATCTGTCCTGTGTGCAGATCTTGATGAAAATTAGGATGGATGATGATGGGGATGGTTTTAATTTATTATGACTGCCCATTCCAAACCATTCTGGGCAACTTACACAACAGAACACACTGTACAATAAGAAGTTAAAAGTGTAACAGCAAAATAACACAGACCAAAAAATGATCACACCCCACAATAAAAACACAACAGGGGCCTCACTACTCTAGAAAAGTGGGAGCTGTCTGGATCTCCATCATGATGAAGAGGGCACACTTCTGTGATCCCACAAAATGATAACCTTTAATTGAGGTGAACTGGAGGGCACTCAAAAATGACTGAAGACAGGTGAGTCTGCAGATAACCAGACCAGGTATTATGAAGGGTGAATTAACAGAGAGATAGAATCAATGTCAAGGGATTTATTTTTTTTAATTTAATTTTATTAAATTTATACCCCGCCCTTCTCCTTGTTAGGACCCAGGACGGCGGGAGGTGCTAATACCATACCAAGGGAGGTGCTAATACCACTCTATAAAGCCTTAGTAAGGCCACACCTAGAGTACTCCATCCAGTTTTGGTCACCACACTATAAAAAAGTTGTTGAGACTCTAGAAAGAGTCCAGAGAAGAGCAACCAGGTTAATTATGAAGAGCAACCAGGTTAATTATGAAGAACGGCTGCAGGAACTGGGTATGTCTAGTTTGATGAAGAGAAGGACCAGGGGAGACATGATAGCAGTGTTCCGATATCTCAGAGGGTGCCACAAAGAAGAGGGAGTCAAACTTTTCTCCAAGACACCTGGGGGCAGGACAAGGAGCAATGGGTGGAAACTAACCAAGGAGAGAAGCAACTTAGAACTAAGGAGAAATTTCCTAACAGTAAGAACAATTAACCTCTGGAACAGCTTGCCTCCAGCAGTTGTGAATGCCCCAACCCTGGAAGTCTTTAAAAAGATGTTAGACAGCCATTTGTCTGAAATGGTATAAGATTCCTGCCCATGCAGGGGGTTGGACTAGAAGACCTACAAGGTCCCTTCCAACTCTGCTATTGTATTGTATTGTATTGTATTGTAATTAGGGGATGGAGGCTCAAACATATGATGACCGGTTGCAGGAATTGGCATGGCTGGTCTAGGGAAGAGAAGGACCAGGGGAGGCAGGATAGCAGTCTTCCAATATTTGAGGGGCTGCCACAGAGAGTAGGGGGTCAAACTGTTTTCCAAAGCCCCCAAAGGCCAGACAAGGAACCATGGATGGAATTTGATCAAGGAGAAATTCAACCTGGAAATAAGGAGGAATTTTCTGACAGTGAGAACAATGGAACAAAAGTTGCCTTCGGAGGTTGTGGGAGCTTCATCACTGGAGGCTTTCAAGAAGAGACTGGACTGCCATCTGTCAGAAAAGGTGTGGGGTCTCCTGCTTGGATGACGGGTTGGAGTAGATGACCTACAAGGTCCCTTCCAACTCGGTTAATCTGTAAATTAATCTGGTGACAATTGCGCCTAGAAGCTGGTTGGAGTCAGTACAGCTTGTGTTGTAATAGTGAGAAGACAACTGGGATAAGGAGGCAGGTGTTTTGCAATGGTAGGTCAAATGATTCTTTCCCCGCAAGGTCTTTTGGGACCCCAGGTGAACTATTGGTCCACATGAAGCAAAGGGTGGAAAAACAGCTTCAGGATCTGCAAACCCAGCAGGACTGAAATTCTGGTCAGACAGGAGGTCAACATGCAGATTAATAGAACTGGGGCTTCTATCAGAACTCATGAAGCCAGGCTGAAGAAACTGGGCTCCCCGGTTTGGAGGGAGGAAAACTGATGGGGGAATATCATATTGGGGTTCAGGTAATAAGGCTAGAAAAGACAGCCAGGAACTATTTTTCATTAGACCAGCTACAAGTTGTTTCAGCATAAGGAAAATCTTCAACAATGGAACTCCTGTGGAGGTGGTGAGTTTTCCCATTTCTAGTGATTTCAAAGAAGAGGCTCCTGAGGTAATGTTACTATTTTCCCTGCACTTCGGAGAGGATTCTCATCTGGCTCTTGGGATTCTGTATAAATTTGACAGCAACCAAGTTTTGTAATTTTACATTTAGTCTTACAGAAATGGTCTTGGATGGCAGATAGATGATAGATAGATAGATAGATAGATAGATAGATAGATAGATAGATAGATAGATAGATAGATAGATAGATAGATATAGAGAGAGATATAGAGAGATAGATAGATAGATAGATAGATAGATAAGCTAGAGATAGATAGATGATAAGATATAGATAGATAGATAGATAGATAGATAGATAGATAGATAGATAGATAGATATAGATGGATAGATACGTAGATAGATAGATAGATAGATAGATAGATAGATAGATAGATAGAGATAGAGATGCCATCCAAGACCATTTCTGTAAGACCAAATAATATAAATATAATATATATTATAGTATCAGTAAAAATATCACTAAAATCACTTAATAAAAGTTTATGATCTTATGCAACTGCATTACTAGCCGTCCAGGGTGGCATGCAGTCCACAGGCTGCAATCTGGATATGCCTGCTTTATATATTACTTTATTTATTTTATATTTTTTAAAAAAAAAATCCCACCATTATTTTTATAACTAACTTAAGGCAGAGAACATGCCCGCTATTCCTTCCTCCTCCCTCTTTTCCTAACAACAACAACCTTGTGAGGTAGGTTCAGCTGACAGGAAGTGATTGGCCCAAAGTCACCTAGCCTTCATGATGCTTAAAGCAGGACTAGAACTCACCGTCTCTTACTATATTATTATTATTATCTGTGGTTAATCTTTGGTGAGATTCACAGCCTTTGGGGCTGGTTGGTAGCTCAACAGCTCAAGTCCTAACCAAGGACCTAGGAACTGTCAAGGTAACGTCGGAGGATAGAAGCTGTTCCAAGCAGGGTGGCCCTTTGTAGAGTCCGAATGCTCAAGTCTGGCAAACCTAGAACCTCCACATAGCAAGGCAGCCCCCTAGGTCTTGCTCCAAGGGCTCCAATCACAATCGGGACAACCCACGACTTTCTCTTCCACAGTCGCTCAACTTCAATTTGCAAGTCTCGATATTTTGTGATTTTTTCTTGCTGCTTATTTTCAATTTGTGCATCACCAGGTATTGCAATGTCCACGAACCATACTTTTTTCTTTTCAATGATTGTTATGCCAGGTGTGTTGTAGGCCAAGTGCCTGTCAGTCTGAATTCTGAAATCCCACAAGATCTTGACTTTCTCATTCTCTAAAACTTTCTCAACCTGATGTTCCCAGGGGTTTTTACTGTACTCAAATCAAAACTTCTGGCACAATTTCCAGTGAATGATCTTAGCAATGCGGTCATGGCGTTGTAGGTAGTCAGTTTGTGAAATTTGGCTGCACCCACTGATCAGGTGGTCGACTGTCTCATCTTTCTCATTACAGAGGCGGCATTTGCTGGTGGTGGTAACATGCTGGATTTTTGCCTTCATGCAGTTTGTGGCTAAGGCTTGTTCTTGAGCTGCCAAAATAAAGCCTTCTGTTTATTATTGTTATTGTTATTGTTATCTACACTTCTTTTTAAGAGATCAATACGCAGAATGAAAATAAATGTGGTGACGTTTGTCCCAAAGCCACTTAACATATCAAGGATTAGATTAGATTAGATTAACATTAGATCAACAAAGTTGGAAGGGACCTTGTAGGTCAGCTAGTCCAGGGGTGAGTTCTGGCAGGCACTACTGCCGGTTCACTCGTCTGCGTGCCGTGTTGCATGCACAGTGCGATTAAAATTGTTCTGTGCATGCGCAGAACTAAAAAAAAAGATGGCGGCACTGGGAGTTTGAGTTTATTTCTATTTATACACCGTGCCTTTTCCATCAAGATCGACCCAGGGCAGTGCACAGGAAATTAAAACCAATAAATAATAGAAAATACAATAAATATAGTTAAGAAGAATTAAATTAGAAACCTGTGCTAAAATTCCCAATAAAACCCAACGTCCATTTACTAATTGGCAGGAGCTATATCACAAATAAGATCTAAACGTTAAGCTAGACCAGCTTGCTGGAAAAAATACGTCTTGAATGAACGGCGAAAGAGGGGAAGATCCGTGATAGTGCGAAGTTCGGGGGGTAGGTTGTTCCAGAGGGCCGGCCCTGCCACAGAGAAGGCCCTACCCCTGGGACCACTAGCCGGCATTGACCGGCGGTTGGCACCCTTAGTAGGCCCTCCCTGTGGGAGTGAATTGGATGGAGGGAGGTATGTGGCAGGAGACGGTCCCGCAAGTAACTAGGCCCCGAGCCATGGAGCGATTTGAAGATGGTAACAAGCACCTTGAAGTGCACCCGGAAGGCTACCGGTAGCCAGTGCAGCTCGCGCAGGAGAGGTGTTACGTGGGAGCATCGAGAAGCTCCCAGAATCCCCCGCGCGGCCGCATTCTGCACCAACTGGAGCCTCCGGATTCACCTCAAGGGGAGTTCCATGTAGAGAACGTTGCAATAGTCCAAGTGGGACGTCTTGCGTGCTTGAGTGACAGTGTGGAGGGCGTCCCGGTCAAGAAAGGGCGTACCAGGCATACCTGGTAAAAAGCCCCCCTAGTCACGGCCGCCACATGGTCATCCAAGGACAGCCGTGAATCCAGGAGGACGCCTAATTTGCGAGGGAGAACCCGTTCGGGGACTTGCCAGGCCTGGGTCACTGCCGGATCCAGCAATCCAGGCTGCCAAACCACTACCAGTTTGGCCAAACCGGTCCAAACCAGTAGGAGCCCACCACTGATGTAGTCCAACCCCCCCAGCCCAAGTAGGAGACCCTACACCATTTATGACCAATGGCAGTCCAATCTCTTCTTAAAAGCCTCCAGGGGTGAAGCTAAGGAATTGTACATACAGGAATCTTGCAAATATTCCCCATGTTTTCTGACACTCGCTGACATTGTGAGTGTCAATGTGAGGAAACGACATGGAAATGGAACCTGCTTGTTTTAGGGGCAGGCGTATCCATGTTTCACCTCAAATCTCTACCTTCTCTTCTGGAATAAGATTCAGACCAAATATAGAAACCTCCTGGATGTTTTTATCATTAGTTACGTTTGGGTTAGCTTCAAATTTCATCCTTCTCGATTGACATTCCTTGCTTCATGGCTCCATTACAGCATTTCTTGGACTCCTAAAACTAATTTCCGCCTGGTATAATATTTGTTAGTCATTCCTGCAGAGATGAAAGCAAAAACAATGTTCACAAGGGCAACAGCCAAAGGAAAACATTCTAGGTTGGATTAGAAACTCTGACATTAATAATCTGCCCCCCCCCCGCCCCCCGTGTGCCCTACACCTCCATCACTTCCGCCCAGGCTCCCCCCTGGGGCTGATCTGGCCTTGGAGATCTTGGAATGGAATCACCATCCAGCCAAAAGAACCAGATGGTGAATAATAATAACACAACCAAAATGTTGTGTTTCCACTGGAAGAGCAAGAAACGAGTGGGAAGGTTTTGGATAATTGTGTCAATCGTCTCAGGAACTAACTTATTTATTTATTTATTTATTTATTTATTTATTTATTTATTTATTTGTTTGTTTGTTTGTTTGTTTGTTTGTTTGTTTATTTATTTAATCAAATTGGTGCACAGAAATATAAAACATATATAAAACAATACAATAAATAACAGTTTAAAATAGAATTAAATTGGGGTTCTGTGCTAAAAATTTGAATTATAAAGGTTAAAATCAATTAAAAACTTTACCCATTAAAATTAAGCCAGGCCGGCTCCATGAAATAGATGTGTCTTTAGTGCCCGGCGGAAGAGGCGTAGGTCCGTGATGGAACGAAGATCGGGGGGGGGGGGGTAGGTCGTTCCAGAGGGCAGGCCTCACCACAGAGAAGACTCTCCCCCTGGGGGCCACCCGGTGGCATTGTCCGGCGGATGGCACCCTGAGGAGGCCCACCCTGTGGGAGCGGACAGGTCTAAGGGGGGTATGTGGTAGGAGGCGGTCCCGCAAGTAGCCAGGTCCCGTGCCATGGAGCGCTTTAAAGATGGTCACTAGCACCTTGAAGCGCACCCGGAAGGCCACCGGCAGCCAGTGCAGCTCGCGCAGGAGAGGTGTTACATGGGAGTATCGAGAAACTCCCAGAATCCCCCGTGCGGCCGCATTCTGGACTTGCTGCTTACTCTCTGTTTGTGTCTTGCATTTGGTGACATGTAGGAGCTGGAGCTGGAGCTGGAGCAGGGAAGAGCAAGAAAGAGGATGAGGGGACTGGAAGCTAAAACATGTAAAGAACAGTTGCTGGAATTGATGAAAAGAAGGAGCAAGGGAGACACAATAGCAGTCCTCCGGTATCTCAGGGGTTGCCCCAAAGAAGGGGGAGTCAAGCTATTCTCCAAAGCACCTGAGGGTAGAACAAGAAGCAATGGGTGGAAACTAATCAAGGAGAGAAGCAACCTAGAACTAAGGAGCAATTTCCTGACAGTGAGAACAATTAACCAGTGGAACAGAAGTTGCCTCCAGAAGCTGTAAATTCTCCATCACTGGAAGCTTTTAAGAAGATGTTGGATCACCATTTGTCTGAAGTGGTGTAGGGTTTCATGCTTGCGCAGAAGGTTGGACTAGAAGACCTCCAAGGTCCCTTCCAACTCTGCTATTCTATTCTGTTCTGTTCTGTTCTTATTCCTATTCCTATTCCTATTCCTATTCCTATTCCTATTCCTATTCCTATTCCTATTCCTATTCCTAATCCTAATCCTAATCCTAATCCTATTGCCACTGTTTGGAAGAGCCTCTCCCAGGATTTGGGATTCGGCTGGCCTGCCATCTGCCATCTTTGCTTTCTTTGAAACTGGCTAGGAACTGCCATTACTGGGAGGGGGGCTATTTGGAAGGGGAAGAGTGCTGGACAGTGGTGGTATTCAGCCAGGGAACAAAGGGAACAAAGCTTGGAGATTTGGCTATTTTTCACCAAGGGTATCTTTGTGTTTTTATAATTTATTTGGTTTGGTTCTGCAACTTCAGAGGATAATCAGAACTGCAGAAAAAACAATTACTGCCAACCTGCCTTCCATGGAGGACCTGGACACTGCACGAGTCAAAAAGAGGGCTGGGAGAATATTGACTGACCCCTCGCATCCTGGACGTAAATTATTTCAACTCCTACCCTCAAAACAACATTATAGAGCATTGCACACCAAGACAATTAGACACAAGGACAGTCCCCCCCCCCCCAAATGCCATCCCTCTGCTAAACAAATAATTCCCTCAACACTCTCAAACTATTTACTAACTCTGCATTGCTATTACTATTAATCTTCTCATCCTTCCTATCACCCATCTCCTCCCACTTATGACTGTAGGAATGTAACTTTGTGGCTTGTATCCTTACGATTTATATGGATTGTCTCCTAGTATGATTTTACAATACAATTCAATTCAATTCAATTCAATTCAATTCAATACAATACAATACAATACAATACAATACAATACAATACAATACAATACAATACAATACAATACAATAACAGAGTTGGAAGGGACCTTGGAGGTCTTCTAGTCCAACCCCCTGCGTGGGCAGGAACCTTATACCATTTCAGACAAATGGCTATCTAACATCTTCTTAAAGACTTCCAGGGTTGGGGCATCCACAACTTCTGGAGGCAAGCTGTTCCAGAGGTTAATTGTTCTAACTGTCAGGAATTTTCTCCTTAGTTCTAAGTTGCTTCTCTCCTTGATTAGTTTCCACCCATTGCTTCTTGTCCTGCCCTCAGGTGCCTTGGAGAATAGCTTGACTCCCTCTTCTTTGTGGCACCCTCTGAGATATCGGAACACTGCTATCATGTCTCCCTTGGTCCTTCTCTTCATCAAACTAGACATACCCAGCTCCTGCAACCGTTCTTCATATGTTTTAGCCTCCAGTCCCCTAATCATCTTGGTTTCTCTTCTCTGCACTCTTTCCAGAGTCTCCACATCTTTTCTACATCGTGGCGACCAAAACTGTATGCAGTATTCCAAGTGTGGCCTTACCAAGGCACTATAGAGTGGCATTAACACTTCACGATCCCTTGCATCCTGAATAAGAATTTGATTACTTAATGGTCCCCTATGGCTATCTTTAAGTGCTGTGTCTTTTTATTCTTGATGAATGTATTTTATTTTTCTTTATGTACACTGAGAGCACCTGCACCAAAGACAAATTCCTTGTGTGTCCAATCACCCTTGGCCAAAATAAGAATTCTATTCTATTTCAATGGGGGCATGGAATCTCTTCCTCCTTTGGGGATAGAAGTTAGCCAAGAAATCATGTGGTGTTTTTTTAGTTGGTGGGTTGCTCCTAGGGAGCCTTCCACCCTTCTGGAGGAGATAAGCAGCTTCCAAGAGTGGCCTCCAGGATCTCCCGTACAGCCTCTCTTGCTCTCTCGCCCCCTTCAACCAGGGTCCCACCATGCAGTGAATGGGGAGCCATACAGATGCTCCCTCTCCAAACAGAACAGGAAGGCTGATGTCTCACTCAATTGGTAGCACTTCTGCACTTCTATCTCCCATAACTGACCCTTTTGGAAGTCATCTGAAATCCTGGCTCCAGGAAGTAAATGTAGACCAGCCAAAGTGGTGGCTAATCTGAGTGGACCATTGCAAATCATTGAATAATTAGGAATTATTTTATGAAAGACAGGCACCATGGAACGAAAACTAATTATTCCTCTCTTCTGAACAGAGTTAAAGCATAGCAACGTTCATTATCAATTCTATTTCTAAACCTTTCTAATTCTTGGTGGAATTATTATTTGGAATTAGTTGATGCAAGCTTTAGTTTCAAGCATTTTTAATTTCATTGCGTTCTGCTTGCTCGAACAGCCAACATAATAATAATAATAATAATATTTTTATTTTATATACCGCGTCCTCTCCCCAGAGGGACTCGGAGCGGTGCACAGGGAAAAACTAAAAACACAAAATATGTACATCAATAATACAGTAAAATAAAAATAAATTAAACTAATTGTCCCTGTGCTAAAATCCCCATTAAAAACTAATGTTCCCTAAAAAACCCCAAAGGAAGAGACTACCCTAGGCCGGCCAAGCAGAAAAAGTGTGTTTTTAATTTTTGGCGGAAGGAGCGGAGGTCCGTAGTTGTTCTAATGTCGGGGGGAAGGTCGTTCCAGAGGGCTGGGCCCGCCACAGAGAAGGCCCTTCCCCTGGGCGTCGCCTGCTGGCATAGCCTAGTGGATGGCACCTGGAGAAGTCCCTCTCTGTGGGAGCGAATCGGCCGCAGGGATGTATGGGGCAGGATCCGATCCCGGAGATAGCTAGGTCCCGAGCCATGGTCACATGGTTGAATTGGGTGCTCACTGCACCCATCTATCTGCCTTGGGATGTCAGCCTTGGCTCTTCCCTAACCCCAGAGGCTGGACAGGACATGGGGAGAAGCAGGTTCAAGAAGAAAAACTTTCCCTGAATTCATGTTTTACAACGTTGTTTCAATTATCATTAAAGAATGCAATACTTCTTCTATGTATCACATACTCAAACTGCAATAATATTTTCCCTAATATACAACCAAAAAGTTACCAAGTGTTTCAAGAATGATATCTCAATCATTCTTTCCATCGTTATATAATAGAAAAAGATGAATGATTTTATAAAGATTTATTGTTATTAAACAGATCATTAAGTATTTAAGAAAATAAGGTGCTTTGAAATGAAGGAACACTGGTTTTTAACTCAACTGCCCCGAGTCCCTTCGGGGAGAGAGGCGCGGTTTTATAAATCTAATAATATAAATATAAATATAAATAAATATAAATAATATAAATATAAATATAAATATAAATATAAATATAAATATAAATATAAATAAATATAAATATAAATATAAATATAAATATAAATATAAATATAAATATAAATATAAATATAAATATAAATATAAATATAAATATAAATATAAATATAAATATAAATATAAATATAAATATAAATATAAATATAAATATAAATATAAATATAAATATAAATATAAATATAAATAAATATAAATATAAATAATATAAATAATTTTTCGTAGATTTTCACGTTTGTAGGTATGCTGGCATTGCTGGCTTCGGGGATTTTCCCGTGTATATATATATAAAGCCAGCAATGCCATATATATAGGGCTGATTAATAAATAAGAGATCAGGATGGATCCATTTCGGGTTTATTAGCCCTCTTCAGCTGGCCATACTCCTTCTACTGGGATTTGAACCGGCACTCTCCAGCATATCAGGCAAGCCTTTCTATGCCTTGAGCTAACCGGCTTCCCTGATTACATCAGTCTTTTTACAGGACTCTATTGATGAGAGAATATTTTCACAGCTCCTGTTTTGAGGCCCGTTTAAGGGAGGAGACAAACTGTCATCCTTCTCTGCCCTTCGACTCAACCCAGAGATCATCCAGACAGAGACCCATTAAGATTGCTGCTGTTTTTTAGGTATGTGTTAGATTTTTAAGAGCTGATTTAATAATTAAGAGACCAGGATGGATCCTGATATGCTGGAAAGTGCCGGTTCAAATCCCAGTAGAAGAAGTATGGCCAGCTGAAGAAGGCTAAAAAGCCCGAAATGGATCCATCCTGGTCTCTTAATTATTAAATCAGCCCTTAAAAATCTAACATATATATATGAGAGAATACTTGCCTGATGGATATAATATAATAATATAATATAATATAACATATGAAAGCTCAATAATGGTGATATACTTGGCTATGTTTGATGAACAATTAGTAATTATGCTTGCAAATGGAAAGATTGATGCACAAAAACTTGTGACCAAACGACATGCTACACAAAATTGAAACTGGATGTATGTTTTATTTGTTTTTGTGCAAAAAATAAAAAAAAATCATTGGAGAAAAAAAAAGAAAACATGGGGCTCCCAATTATCTGCCCCCTATCATTTTGCAGGCCACAAAAGTAACATTACTTTTATACACATTTAATAAAAGTAAAAGTAAAGTAAGTAAAGTAACATTGTCGAGTCTACTGTCATTTCCAACATGAAAAAGCTCGAGGTTTTCCACTCAAGCTAGGAGGGTCACTGACCTTTACATATAAGATCCAAGTTGCACACTAGTGCGTAACTCACTCAGCTCCGTTTACATTTTCTTCAACTATTCAGGGAGGGGAAATGATAGCAGTCACAGAAGAGCTGGAGGTCTTCTAGTCCAAGCCCCTGCTCAAGAAGGAGATGGATCAAATGGACATCCAATCTATTGGACTGAACCCCTTGGAGATGCAAATAAGAGCACCCTTTATGCCCTTTGTTGCTCTCTTTACCACAAAGGATGCTCCCTGAGTGTTGTCCATGATGTTTGTCTCACAGTGCCCAAGGTAGGACACCTTATACCATCCTGGTCAGATGATTGGTCTGGTCTATTTTTGAAAAACTCCCGTGAAGGAGCCCCCAAAACTCCAAAATCCAAGCTCTTCCATTGGTTACTTGTTCCCACCGAGAGAAAACTTCTTCTTACTTCTAGGTCGTATCTCCATCCTTTACTTCTTGTCCTACTCCCTGGTGCTTATAACACAACCCCCTCTGCTCTGTGACAGCCCCTCAACAACTGGAAGGCAGTTATCATGTCCTCAAACTTTCTTTTCTTTTGACTTATATATATCTAATTCCCCTTTACACGTGTTCCTTCTGACCCCTCCCATCCTGGGCATAAATATTTCCACTCCTCCCCTGAGGACGGTGCTATAGGGCAGGGTCACCAGCCTTTCCGACCTCAGGGATCACTACATTTATAATTTTAAATCCCATGGACCATTAACAGGGTTTTTAAAAAGATAAATAGTATTCAGTGCAATATAAACACGCAAATAATTTCTCTGAGGACCACCAAAATTTTCTCACGGACCACCAGTGGTCCATGGACCACCAGTTGGGTGTCAGCTGCTATAAGACACTGCATATCCAACAACTAGTCGCAGGGACCAGTTTCTCTCTCTCATGACATCCCTCTGAACAGCTAATTCTCATAGTACACACCGTGTCTTGTGTCGAAGTATATTTACTCATGTTGTATGGCTATATCATTATTATTACCTTTATCTTATTGGTATCATTACTCCCTTTCCTCTGTTGCCTTGCATGTACATTGAGACAATCCTCTGTACAATTCCTTGTGTGTCTAATCTTGCTTGGGTCAAATAAAGCCTTCTATTCTGTTCTGTTTCTCTTCTCTATTCTTTGCTGTCTCATTCCCCCCTTTTAAGGTCATCCAACTAATGTCATTTTGTCAGCAAACAGAGGCACCCTACTGCTCTGTTGCAATTTTAGGAGAAAGTTGCAAGGGGTAACTTCAGAAATGTCCCTATTTGGGGCCTGAATTGCCTAGGCCAGGGGTGTCCAAACTTGGGAACTTTAAGACTTTAAGACTTTAAGCATGGCTGGCTGGGGGAATTCTGGGAGTTGAAGTCCACAAGTCTTAAAGTTCCCAAGTTTGGACATCCCTGGCCTAGGCGAATCTAGGCTCTGCTTCCCTTTTCACTTCTTTTTTTAATTTATTTTTTTTAACGATTTATTGAGAACAAAAAACACGAGGAAATCTTAAAGGACGTTACACAAGACAAAACTCCATAGATACAACTGGGAGTGACTCACCCCCTATATGCATACGGTTACAAAGTAACATCATGTATCATCTTACTCCATTTCCAGTTATTTCTACCTATCTACATCTTACATTTATTAATCCTTAGTTCTTTATAGTTGTTGCTGCTCCATATATTTATTTTGTTTGCTATTTATATATCTGCACTGTGCATTTTCCCCCTATTGCTTATCTCGTAATCTTCTTTACCTCTATCCATTTGTATCATTTTCCCCAACTTTGATAAAATGTTGTTTCTTCTCTATCCTTAAGAATATATGGGAGTCCATCACATTCAGCACACCGGAAGATTTTATTGATAATTAGTTGGTGTGATAGTAGTTCCTTCCCTTTCCAAAATTTGCCCTTTGGACAGTCACTCATGCTCTCGTGACATCCCGACTGGACTACTGCAATGCTCTCTACATGGGGCTCCCCTTGAGGTGCACCCGAAGACTTCAGCTTGTCCAGAATGCAGCCGCGCGGGCAGTTATGGGAACCTCTAGGTTTTCCCATGTAACACCGCTCCTGCGCGAGCTGCATTGGCTGCCTGTCGTCTTTCGGGTGCGCTTCAAGGTGTTAGCTATCATCTTCAAAGCGCTCCATGGCTCGGGACCTAGCTATCCGCGGGATCGCATCCTGCCCCATACATCCCTGCGGCCGATTCGCTCCCACAGAGAGGGACTTCTCCGGGTGCAGTCCACTAGGTTATGCCAGCGGGCAACGGCCAGGGGAAGGGCCTTCTCTGTGGCGGGCCCGACCCTCTGGAACGACCTTCCCCCCGAAATCAGAACAACCACGGACCTTCGCTCCTTCCGTCAAAAACTAAAAACTCATTTCTTCTGCTTGGCCCGCCTGGGGAAATTTAACTGTTTTTAGGGGTTTTAGGGCTCAGTTTTAGTTTTTATATGGGATTTTAGCGCAGGGTTAGTTTAATTCGTTTTAACATTGTATTGTGTTTGTGGTTTTTATCTGTATTTTTAAATTCCCTGTGCCCCGCCTCGAGTCCCTTCGGGGAGAGAGAGCTGGTTATAAATTAAAAATTATTATTATTATTATTATTAAATTGTGCATATATTATTCTAGCTGCAGTGGTAATATGTATAAAGAGATATCAGTCTTTTTTCCTTATGCCACCGGGGTTTATCCCCAGTAAATAAACCTCTGGTTTTAGTTGAAAAGTAACTCCCATGATCTCCATAAGCCAATCTTTTATCTTATCCCAATATCCTTGGGCTTGTGGGCATGTCCACCATTGATGATAGAACGTGCCCCTGGCTGACTTGCATTTCCAACCCTCTTCAGGTGTTCCAGGAAACCCCTTCTCACTTCTTGAAGTCTTGGATTCGGACTTTGGTCCAGGCCTTTCTGGCGTGCAGAGAAATTCTGGATAGTCAGTGGGAATCATTCAACTTCTACAGAAGCCTTTTGACGTTTTTTTTTTAAAAGAGCTTTGTGGGTGGTCATAATTAGTGATATGCATTTTTGCTTCATAATTTTACGGTAGTCTTCTCCCCACTCCCACCCCAGTGGGCAAGCTTTCTATTTTCTGAGGAAGTTCCCTTCATATTTCTGTAGGGCCTTGATTGTGGTGGCCAATTCTTGCATACTTTTCTTCTTTTATTTATTTGTTGAATTTATATAACTGCACCCTCTCCCCAAAGGGACCCGGGGTGGTGCACAGGAAAATTAAAACAGACAATATCACAATATAAATAATTAAAACCAAATTAAATAAATTATCCCTGTGCTAAAATTTAAAAATATTAAAACATAATCCCATCTAAAACCCAATTAAAACAATTTATGGTACAGACTGTAGGCTAGGTAAATAACTTAGGCCAAGCCGGCCTGATGAAACAGGAGTGTCTTTAATTTCTGGCGGAAGGTACGGAGGTCCGTGGTCATTCTGAGTTCGGGGGGTAGGTCGTTCCAGAGGGTTGGGCCCACCACAGAGAAGGCCCTTCCCTTGGGCGTCGCCCGCTGGCATTGCCTGGTGGACAGCACCTGGAGAAGTCCCTCTCTGTGGGAGCGGATCGGCTGCAGGGATGTATGGGGTAGGATGCGGTCTCGCAGGTAGCTAGGTCCTGTGCCATGGAGCGCTTTAAAGATGGTAATCAACACCTTGAAGCGCACCCGAAAGACCACAGGTAACCAGTGCAGCTTGCGCAGGAGCGGTGTTACATGGGAATACCTGGACGTTCCCAAGATCGTCCGCGCGGCCGCATTCTGGACCAGCTGTAGTCTTCGGGTGCACCCCAAGGGGAGCCCCATGTAGAGAGCATTGCAGTAGTCTAGCCAGGATGTCACAAGCGCGTGAGTGACTGTGCGAAGGGCGTCCCGGTTCAATAAGGGATGCAACTGCCACACCACTCCCACCCCAGTAGGCAAGATTTCTATTTTCTGAGGAAGTTCCCTTCAAATTTCTGTAGGGCCTTGATTGCGGTGGCCACTTCTTGGATACTTTTCTTGATCCGTACTATATTTTCTGCCTGACCTGCCTATTCCCAAATTGATGGCGAGATTGGACGTTTCCTTTCCAAGTTCTTTTCCCCAGACCTTCCCTGACTTTTAAGAGATTCCTCTTCTGAAAACAATTTCGGTCCTCAATTTCCCATTTACACACTTACATTATGGCTGGTTGCCCTATGGCAGGGGTCTGCAAAGTCGGCTCTTTCAAGACTGTTGGACTTCAACTCCCAGAATTCTCCAGCCAGCCATGCTGGCTGGAGAATTCTGGGAGTTGAAGTCCAACAGTCTTGAAAGAGCCGACTTTGCAGACCCCTGCTATGGTGATTACTTCCCATAAAGTTTAGCAGCACTCGACTGGGTGAAACCAGGCTGACTGGCAGGCTTGAGAGCAGTGACTGCGAGAGGGATCTTGGAGACTTAGTGAACAACCAGTTAAATAGGAGACAGCTGTGTGCAGCGGCAGTCAAGAAAGCCAATGCAATCTTAAATCGCATTAACAGAGAGATACAATATCAAGATCAAGGGAGGTACTGTAAAGCCTTAGGAAGGCCACACCTAGAGTCCTGCATCCAGTTTTGGTCCCCACACTATAAAAAAAGGATGTTGAGACTCTAGAAAGAGTGCAGAGAAGAGCAGCCAGGATGATGAGGGGACTGCAGGCTAAAATGTGCAAAGAGCAGGAACTGGGCATGGCTGGTCTAGGGAAGAGAAGGACCAGGGGAGAAAGGAGAGCAGGCTTTCAATATTTGAGGGGCTGCCCCAGAGAGGAGGTGGTCAAGCTGTTCTCCAAAGCACAAGAAAGAGAAAGAGGGAAAGAATGAAAGAGGGAGGGAAAGATGGATGGAAAGAAGGAAAGGAGGACAGAAGGAGGGAAGGGAGGAAGGAATAATAAAAGAAAAAAGAGAGACATGGCTAGTCTAGGGAAGAGAAGGACCAGGAGAGACAGGAGAGCATCTTCCCATATTTGAGGGGCTGCCCCAGAGAAGAGGAAGGGGGTCAAACTATTCTCCAAAGCACCTCAAGGCCAGACAAGGAATAACAGATGGAAACTGACCAAGGAGAGGTTCAACCTGGAAATAAGGAGGAATTTCCTGACAGGGAGAACAATCCCCCCATGGAACAGAAGTTGCCTTCAGAAGTTGTGGGAGCTTCATCCCTGGAGGCTCCCAAGAAGACACAGGGCTGCCCTCTGTCAGAAATAGCGTAGGGTCTCCTGCTTGAGCGGGAGGTTGGTCTAGATGACCTCCAAGGTCCCTTCCAACTCTGTTCCTCTGTTAAAGATGCCCGGGAAGGGAACGGCTGAAAGACGAGAGAGCCTCCAGGCGATTCCAGGGCGACGCGGAGCTTCTGGGGCCGTGGGGGGGAGGTGGGGGAGTCCCGCGGGGTCGGCCGGAGCTCGCCCACCAAGACCCCCAGCGAGACCCGGCTCGAGCGGCGTCCGGGCCATCCGCGTCTGGTCCGGGCATCGGGGGGAGGGAGGGGGGGGAGGCGGCGCTGGGCCTGAGCGGGGCGGGCGCGGGATGCGGGGCGGGGGGGGGCGAAGGGGGGGCGGCCGCCCCTGCCACACAGGCAAAGCTTCGTGGCGCCCTCCGCCCCCCGCCTTCGGAGCGGAGGCGGGGCCGGGGGCTTTCTTCGCCGCGATTGGCCGCCGCCCCCCCCCCCCGATTGGCAGCTGGGCTCCGGGGGCTTGACGCGGGGGAAAGGGGAGGGGGCGAGGAGGGGAGGGGAGGGAGGGGGGAGACCCGAAAAGTTTGGCGGGGCAGGCAAGCGGGGCGAGCTCACTTTGCCCAGCGGCGGCCCGGAAGGAGGTCGGGCGGAGAAGAAGCGGGGAGGAGACGCCGAGGGGGCAGCCCAGCGCCCGGACCTTCCCCCGCCAGCCGAGCCCCCCAGCCTCCCCAGCCTGCGCAGGGAGAGCAGGAGGAGAAGCCGCCGCCGCTGCCGCCGCCGCCGCCCAGCCCATGGCCGCCTAGGAGGGTCCTGCCGGGGGCGGAGGGGAGGGCAGGGCAGCCGCCCGCTTCTTAGTCCCAGAGCCTCCCGCAGCAGCCGCCCCGGAGCGCCGCCGCCGTCCCGCTTCGCGCCTCGCCCGCACCAGCCGCCGCCATGGACACGCACACCCGGTGGAAACGGCGGAGCTGGCTGATGCGGCCCGGGAGCCTGGCGCTGCTCCTGCTCGCCGCCCTCGCCCACAGCCGCGCAGGTAAGAGCGCCCCAGCCTCCCCGAGCCCCCGGCCCGCCGGCATCCGTCCC